>JAPMOR010054222.1:0-17088 GCA_026543865.1 Argiope aurantia
AAAATATTACAAAACATAACAGAATAATATAGATCACCACTAACCACCAATTAATTAATGATTTATTTTCTTACAAAAAATTTACTCTGCATTTGGACTATCAGTAGAAATATTTATTATTTCGTATTAAAATTCAGATAAACTTTATAAAAGTGATGACCATTTTAGAAAACTCAAAAGTTAATACTGTTACTACAGTTATTTATATTGAATTGATGCATAAATCTATGTAATTTTTTCTCTTTAATATCAATTGCAAAAAACCCAATTTATACGTAAATTTAAAAAAAAGTTCTCTAAATCAAATTACCGCATAAGCAATGGTCCAGAAGTCCAAATATGTGTAGGAGGAAAAAAAATTACAAAATATTTTGGCAACGTTGGAAGCAATAAGTTTTCAGAACTTAGAGATCCAGAGTGTACAAAGAATTTTTTTTATGAAAACATTAAATAACCACCTGGCATTATACCGTAACAAAAATTCCATTTTTTTCACTAATAATAATTATAAGAAGAATAAAAATAGATACATATTATCTAAAAAATTGTAATTGGATATTGTTTTTAAAAAATGGATTTGAGATATATTTCATATTAATCTACGAAATCAAAAGAATGCGCAATTCTTACATACCCTGAGAAGCGAGGCATTTGTATTCACATTCCTTTTTGGTATTAAATCGGTTGGCATTTCCTCTGCATCCTCCATAATAGAACTGCTTACAGACTCCGTCTTTGTCATAAAACCACTGCAACTTCCTTCCGTCGCACGGACCAGCGTCAGGTTCCATCAAACAATATTCTATTTTTTGGGAGGGTGGGAGATAATGGAAACATGTAAATAATAAAGTTAATATATTCCTATAATTTAAATAAGTAAGGTATGTTAAAGTTTATAGAAGATATATTTCGTTGAATTCATCGGTTATTTTTTAGTGGCATTTCAATTTGCTACAATAGATGAATCAAGATATCAAAATGCTTTTGCTATAGAAATGTCTAAACGTCAAACCTCAAGGTAATTTAAAAATGGTATATAAGTATTAATAAATTACACAACAAATAAAATATTAAACATCGTGCAGCAGTTTTTTCATTGAGATAGCAGAACTGTAGGATATCCAGCATTTATTTCAAAATCTTACTGATCTGTTCGTGTGGTAAGATTTGCAGGATTCAAACAGTTGAAATTTCATGATTTTGTAAATATATATATAGAGAGAATTGTCTATTAATCGGATCTTGTAATCCCTTAAGCTTATAATCCCCCACGAGAGGTCGCCGAAAATGGAAATTAAAAGCACGAGTTGCAGGAGGAACAAGTATTTTAAAAAATCTTGATTCATGAACGTCGCTTTAGTCAGAAAAAGACAGCATTTAAAAAAACTCACATTTTTTTTTTCTATCGATAGGAAGAATCAAATATATAATTTTTATACGTGTATGTAATCTTTTTTTCTGTATCGACCAAAATTATTTTTCAAGATTTTGTTTATTTTCAGTTATTTAAATAAATATAAATTGTTTTTCATAGCATGGAAAAATAAAACTACTTTGAAGTATAATTTTTGATAAGTTCAACAACGTTCATTGGATCAATTTTCGACATAATTAGACTGAGCAGAAATCAGAAAATGAAAACACAAAGATTTGAGTTGACTTAAAGTAACGACCACTTAAAAAAAAAAAAAATTAAGAACATTTTTTTACAGTCTGATGCAGTCCATGATCATGGTGAGAAAATTATTTTTCTCATAAAAGCCTGCCAACAATATAATTTTATATTTATAATTTATTACAAAAATTATAAAATTATTTATAAAAGTTGCTGTTTTTCCCCCCATTAGTGCAGGGAAAACAACTTTAAAATTTACCCGCCCCTCCACTTTCGCAGGAATGACAAGTATTATGCACAAGGTTTGACGATAGCCGCATTTACTGGTATTTGAAAACTTGGAAGTACTATTCATTTCAGGGTTCCGAAACTAATATTTTCCGACAATTGTATTACCCTAAGGAGTAGTATGCAGTAAGATGAACAGTTATTATGCCTCCTAATTCTCTTGAAAAATCTGTGTTTATCCTATTGCTAAATGTAAACTTCTCCTACTTCCATATTTTTTTCTCATCCCTTTTTGACTAAATTAACGTCTCTTGACGTATGCGCAAAAGCATGGATTTTAGAATTCAAGAATGAACAGCAGTAAGCGAGGAAAAAGAAAAAAAGAAATTAACTATCATTTTTTATATTAAAATATGAAATGATGGATGCTTTATAAAACTATGAATTTGAAAACTGGTTACCGGATTATACACTAATTAAGGATTAGAAACCGGATCGTTGATAATCTTTAAGTAGTTCAAAGAGGGGTAGCATTCTGATATGAATATTTTTAATATTAGCGTAAAGGGGTTTTCCTAACAATTTCGCTTTTGGTACTTAGAACATTTATTACTTTTAGCTCTCATTTCACGCTAATTTTTATGACAGTTACTGAAAAGCAACTTAAGAGACAATTGCTGTCCAGCAAGCGGATAGACAACAGAAAAGCTTGTGTCTTACCAAGATGGAATTCTTCTAACTGGCCCTTGTCATTGGGCTTCTGGCACTGCTTCTCGCATTCGATAAATGTGGCAAAATTATTTTCGTTTCCTGCGCAGCCGCTGTAGTAAAACCGTTGGCACTTCCTTTCATTGGCATTGTAGTACCAACGCTCCCTGAATTGATAGCAATTACCAATGGCTTGAGGCAAGTGGCAGATGTCTGGCTCTAAAAGAAGAGACAATTCTTTAGCAATACATCCAAGGGAAAGTTAACGATTTTTGAAACAATAGCAGAAATTCATGCATTCCTTTCACAACTACTTATTTCTAGGAATCTCAGAATCCTGGAATTTCAGAATACTGAAATGGCCGAGTTTCTCTTTCAAACAAAAAAATCTCCCCACACCACAAAAAGTTAAAAATCGTATTTTTTCTCTTCGTATTTTTCTGAATTTGATATAAAATAATGTGGGTGATATCACCCAAACTTACTCATATAATCTCTAAAAATGGTAAATTTCTCTTTTTACTCACATAATCTCACCGGGTCAATCTGGTCTATAAAATAATGGTGGCGGTCTCACCCAAACTTATTCACATAATCTCTAAAAAAAAGGACAGACACAGAACTACAATTGCAGTTTGCAGTGAACTACTCTTGACACAGAACTACAATTGCAGTTTCAAAATCACATACCAAATTTGACAAATTTAAGTCATTGCATTCTTGTGATTTCGCGTTTACATGCTTTTGAAAGTACAGACCAGCAGACGTTTAAATTCTTGTTGGATTTGCCTGACAATTTGATTGGTTTCTATGTTATAGATGTTAAATCTGTGATATAGATTTATCCACACTAATTAAATAGTTAAATATAGATTTATCCATACAACTCTCTTCGTTTTGTAGTTTTATCGTTTTAATTTATATTTGAACAGCTGGGTAGATAAACATTCTTAGAATGGATTTTGCTCAACATTTGACAACAATTTATAAATTTAGTTGTTGTTCATACACCAATTAGCGTTTTAGTTGTTTGTTCATACAAATTTCATGCAATTAGCAATTTTGTGTTATTTTATTCACAGACAGACAGACATTTGTTAAAAATGAGTTTTTCGAACTCAAGGAAAACTGAAACGTGAAATCGTTACAATTTCGAATTCGATTTTTTTGAAGATTACAAATTTTTTCTATATTTAGTGTGCGAGAAAGTAAAATGAGAATGTCTTTCTTTCTGCAAGTTGTACCATTCTTAATGAAGACGGGAATTGAAATAATAAAATTTAACATAAAGGAATGGAAACTGCACAGAAACATTCGGTCGTTTCGGGTATTAGATGTAATTTACATTGGATGTTCAGCATCGAAAAGTACAAATTCAAAGTCTGCTACTCCACCTGCCTAATAACTACAGAAAGAAGAGCAGAACCAACCATCATTTTTTTTAAGAATGGGGATTCGTTATAGGTAAATATATGTAAGAGCGCTTGGTCACATAATAACTAATTCTACTGCAATAATTAATTGTGGATAGATGCAAGTTTCAATTTTTCTAGAAATGCGGAAACAGTTATATATTGCTTGCAAGTATTGGGGATCATTTCTTTATTGGATAATGCCATTCAAATATAATCCACCGATAATGGATAGATACTACGTTATATCAAAATAGAATTCAAATATCGTCATTAAAATATCTCGATTCTAATAAAAATTTCGAATAGTTCTAGAAAATATAAAGATTAAACAAAAAGATTGTTGAACAGGAATGAAAAGAAATCATTCTAATTATCCTAAGCCTAGCGATTCTACCCCTTCAAGGCCTTTATATAGTTAAATATTTTTTCGTGACATGATTAATCATCAGAAGATCATATCAACGCCTTTTATTGAAAATAAAATAAAAAACGATAAATTTAACTTCTTAGGATTATGGGTAATCTTATGCTTTTACATTTTGAAAAAATATGTTAAGTTGATTATTTATTCCATACCCATAAAAATCTGCTGAGTTCTTTGGTTTTAGAGCAATAATCGATCCTCCGAGAGTATCAATTCATAAGAATTTTAATCAGCATCAAGACTGGATTCAGACTTGGAAATCCTAACGCAGCATTTGTTTCTAGGGCCCTTTCGTTTAAATTTCGGAAGCCAGAAAAATATACTAATTTTATATCAATCTCTATATAATCAATTTATTGCTACCAAATATTAAAACTAATTGAAATTATTAAAAAAAGCATTTAATTAAGATACCCTTTCAAGGGGATTTTTTAAGATTCCAGATAACCGGATTCAGTAAGTCGTGGTCGAAGTATAATACTCTCAATGATTAAAATACTCTTTTTTGCACACCTTGTTTGTAAACAACCCGAAAAAGTGACAAAAATTCAATCTCACCTGATATGATAAGTTTCATGAACCTGTTCGTAGTTGGAGCTACTTTGTAATCGATGCGACACCTGTACTGTCCTTCATCTTCCTTTCTTACTTTGTGGATGGTCAAAGCAGTTAAGTGGTCGTCTTCTTGGACAGTGAACCGAGGGTCAGTTCCTCTGCTGACGATCTGGGATTTGGCGTCGCTGGTCTTCCTTCGATCAACGCCATGGATCGGATAGGCGGAATCTCCCTTGTACCACAAGAACAAGAGAATCTCGTCATTTGGCGAAGATGGGACTCCCTTGCAGACCATGGTCACTTGTGATCCAATGGTGGCATTATAAACAGTGGCAGTATCTGAAATGACAGAAGAAAGACCATTATTTTGTAAAAAAATAGAAAATTTTTGAGCTATTTCAACATGAAACTTCCAATGATAATGTCAAGAAGATTGATTGAACAGATGATGATAACAACTGATTTCAACATGATAATTTCCAATGATAATGTCAAG
Source organism: Argiope aurantia (assembly GCA_026543865.1). Taxonomy (NCBI): domain Eukaryota; kingdom Metazoa; phylum Arthropoda; class Arachnida; order Araneae; family Araneidae; genus Argiope; species Argiope aurantia. The sequence goes on from JAPMOR010054222.1 coordinate 5,442, forward strand.
ATGATCGAATGAACAGATGATAATAATAACTGATTTCAACATGAAAACTTCCAATGATAATGTCAAGATGATCGAATGAACAGATGATAATAATTGATTTCAACATGATAACTTCCCATGATAATGTCAAGATGATCGAATGAACAGATGATAATAATAACTGATTACAACATGATAACTTTCAATGATAAAGTCAAGAACATCGAATGAAAAGATGATAATAACAACTGATTTCAACATGATAACTTCCAATGATGACATCAAGAAGATCGAATAAACAAATGATAATAACAACTGATTTCAAAATGAAAACTTCCAATTATATGTGAAAACGACTGGCGCCAATAAAAGATTTTGTCAGAATTTGAGCAAAATTACTGAAAAAAAAAATGCAATTCAAATGAAAATTTTTATTTAGAATAATCGACTAATACATAAAATTATATCGTAATAAATAGTACATTTCTGTACTTACAAATGTATTTATTTTTTTACTATAGAAAATGCCATTGTTTTATGTTGAAATACTTTTTTAAAAGATTAAAAATTCATTAACAACATTTTGAGATAACAACCACCAAATATCTGCAAAATGGCTAACCGAAAATTTACTGTATTTTGAAATGACGGAAAAAATATCTAGAGAAACAATAAAAGAAAATTTCTTATTTGTAATTCATATATTATATATATATATTTGATCAATTAGTTATTCGTCGGATAAAATAGCCATTGATTGGTAAAATATTTTAATGTTTAATTTACGAGAAAGCACTACAAAAGGATGCATTTTCTAATAGAAAGATTTAATTGTGTCATAAATAATTGAATGTATAGAAAAAGGGGGAACATTATTTTCTTCAGATGTGAGGAGAGACGCAATTAAGCTTTACAATTAAAAAAAAAACATAATATTTCGTTCAAAGTTTACGATTGTTAAATGCACTAGCTAGAGTGTTCTCCTTTCAACTTTCTCATATATTCATATAAAATGGAGCGTTTTGTATTCCAGCAAAGTTATACTTAGTGAAGAAAATTTCCTAACGAATCCAAATTTGACATATATAATTTCCAAATTTTTATCTTAATTTTTCCCATATTAACTTCATTCTAAAATTTTCTCTTATTTCCTGATGCAATTCCACCTTTTTTATTTAATTAATCCTACAGGAGCTGTGTAACACTGCTTTACATAATCAGTAGGTTCTCACGCTCCGAGAGAAAGGATAAAAAATCTTTAATGCTTGCAATATTCTTTTAAAGATCTTGTAAACAAAATTCCCTTACCTAAATCGACACGTGTCAAAGAAATCCCTATCAGAATTTCACAGTATAAAATCACTGTGGAAAAAATTTCGGGCTCTTCTGCTCTTGTGCTGTGATGTGAAGTAAGGTATTTCTTACCACTTATTCTTGTACATAAATTATACTTCTCTGGATGTAATAAAGCGAAGTTTTAAAATGTCCACAAGTTTCTCCAATTCAGCCAAAAATCCTTTAAAAATATGTTTACATATATATAGTATACAAGGTACAATATCATTTATCAAATTTCGCGTTTCGAATTATGGTCTTCACATTCTCACAACCGTGCATATCGATAGATGATCAATCCTTTGACGAATTGGGTCTATTATTTAATACATTGCTACAGTTCTAACAATAAATCTATATATTTAATTTCATTGATAAATATTGTATTTTTAAATTACCATATTCACATGTGCATGGAAAGAACACACATAATTCCTAAAGATTAATTTCATCTCAAAGTTGCTCGAAATTTGCAAACATGATGAAAAGGACATTACCAAATTTCACTAGCAGCTATGTGCGCCTCTCAATTATCTAATTCAAGACTAACGCAAAGGTGCTTTTTCGGTCTTCTTATTGTGCGCAGTCGACTACAACGCCATCACTGAACGAAGCAGTATCGACAGTATTTGTTGCGGTCAACTGCTGTCTTTACCATAATCCATCCATATTACTAACAAATTCTTCGAACTGGCAGTCTCTTCGAGGTGGTTCGCATTAGCCACAGATGGTCAATCTCTGACCTTCCTCCTCGCCTTCTCCTACACTTGACATCCTGTTTTACGAGCAGCAGGTCAATACTTCGAAAAAATCTTTTCAAAATTTTCTGTATTCCTCCAAATGTGCGTCCCACAACAGAAGAAAGGCAAACAATTTTAAACTTTTAAATAGTTGGCAAAAATCTGTCAATTTTCAACATCATGTCTTTTAGTATTATAAGATTTTCTAGCACCGTTAGTACAAGAGTTTAAGTCATTATTTCCAACTTTTACACTCTTTTCTTAGTTCTGAGGCATCTTACATTCCTTTAAATAATGATAAACAATACCGATTCCTCCACAGATGCCTTTATTTTGCATCTGCATGTCCTGATAGTGTTTCAAGGAGGTTTGAAACATCATCAACATGATTCTTCAAAATCTAGAATACGAATTTTTTCCTCCATCATTATATTCACATTTTATATGCGAGGAAAAAAATTCTAAGCATCGATAATTTTTAAAAATGAAACAGAAGTCAAATTTGTATATGAGAAAAGGGCTTTTTTCCTATGATAAATACGGACCAAAATTTTATACAAGCCTGTTATTTTGATGTAATGATCAAATACCAAATTTTATTCGTCTAGTTCGCTGTGTTTCCAAGAAGTTATGTAAATTTGTATGTAGATAGAAAAATGAACATGCTTCCAGATACAGTTTATTTCATATTCAGGAACTTCTGAAAAACGCTGATTTTCTTCCTAATATCCCGATTTCGAATGTTTTGATGTTGATTTCTGTGTACGAGTTTCTTAAAAGAGACCGGAAAAACAGAGTGCTTGAGGAAAACTTACCTTTGGGCTTAGCAATCACACACCGCTGCATGCACTCCTTCTCGCTTTCGAAATTGTTGCTGTTCCCTTTGCAGCCTCCGTAGATAAAAGCTTTGCAAGCGTTTTCTGCTTTGTTAAAGAACCACCTTTGGGTCACTTTTTTGCAAGGCCCGACGTCCATGGGTTGATCGCAAGTGTCTGCAAAGGATAGATAGACTGGATTTAGATTTTAAACATGACAATACAGTTAAAATGCCATTTGCAAACCAAATCAAGCAACGGCAACATCGTGATATTCCGCAGTTCTGCGGCGTGCCAAAGTGGTCACAACCACTTCCATTTCAGAATTTGAAACAACAATTTATAATCTGTAGATTTAAAGAAAATATTAAATTTTAATTGATCTTTTATTATAAACGAGCGCATAAAGCTCTAACATAAAGCACATGAAGCTCTGATGTAAAAAATGAAAAAAAAAAAAAAAAAAAAGACGAATTCCACCATTTGTAGAATTTTTTTCTAATTAAATATAATAATAAAATAATAGTTAAATTATTTATGGAAGATGTAGAGCTTTAATGGTATTATGTTGCTCACACCTTTCTACTGAGAACAGAATTCTTTAATTTTTGTTTATTTATAGTTGAGAAATTTCCAGAAAGTTCGAGTATGTAGTAAATCGTAACTATCTAAATTCGAAACAGGAATAATTGATTGAATTTTAATTTCTCCAGACAAGCAACGGTGTGGCTTATCCTCGGTCTTTAAAAATAATTGCAAAAATCTACATCTACAAAGCATATCATCGGTGTCAAAGCTACTCAGTCGAGTATATAGTAGTTATTTCTTTTATAGTAGGAGCTCACCAAGAAAGTTGCAAATTTTTAATATGAATGTCAATTAAAGTTTAATAATAACATTAATATTTTTTATCTTCAATAACTTCAGAGCACATAATTTAAAAAATATATATATACCACTTTAAAATTTAAAATATAGTTTTTTAGTGATACAAAATTTTTTTTCTCTAAACACAATAAATGTTTAAAAACAGTTTTAAGTATATTCTACAATAATTCTTTATTTTATTTTAGTAACTGGATACTCATTCACGAGCGTTGTGACAATAGTAAACATTTTCTCATGTCTCCGAAGTAAAGAGAAAATTTTTTTAAATAAATACTAAGAAAAGAGACTAATCAAACCTAGAACATAAACATGCTATATAGTATATTTTCTGGAGAGGGTCGAATTTTAAATATTTCTTTCCAGATTAATTACGATTCATTCGAATATTATTTATAATACAATCAAACTCATAAATCTCAATCTTACTTCACACATGTATAATACAAATCTTTTAAATAACCACATTATGGTACTTAATATAAAGAAACGAGCTATTTGGCAACATATGCTACAATGATGAAATGCTGAATTAATGCTACCATACATAAATTCAAATGATTATTTTCTATTTAATAAAAATTAAATGAATTTATCATTTTCGCTGCACGAAGAAAAAGGTATGTTCTACTGTTTATTGCTCTTTATATTAACCGACTACATAAACTAAATTAAATAAGAGAGTAAGTTTAAAAGTATTCAGTTACCTAAAGCAGCCTGTTTAACGCATATATTTTCACATATTTCTTTGCTCTTATATCGGTTATTATTGCCAAGACATCCACTGTAATTGAAACTCTTGCAAGAATCAGTTTCCGGTTCGTAATACCATGAAGGATGCGATCCCTTGCACGGACCCACCACTTTTGGTAAAGAACACGCCTCTGAAATAAATACAAAAAATTATTGCGGGTTTGCAGCGTGCAATAATCCATTTTGATGAACTAATTTGATTTTTAAAATAAATAACGTTAAATGAACATGAAAAAAAAATGACAAAACATAATGTAAATATTATCTAACGTACCACATCCATCTATATTATATGCATAGATACAAACATATTGAAGTTGGGTAGTATGTACTATAATTAATCAATAAAGTATTACAGTCGGTGACCATGTTGTTAATGTGAAGGCTAAATAGCCTTGCATATAACGATGCTGCATATAAAAAAACTGATGCAAATGAGCTTAGTGTAGTAGATATTTAAACACCAAAAACTTAGTTTGACTTAGAGTTATCAAATTTAGCACAGATGTATTTTGGGAGGTGGGAATGTGCACCTAAGATCGACTTTCTTTGCAATTAATTAAAACGAAAGAACAAGAAACAAGTTTAATAAGAAAGTTCTTATATTAATTGACATTTCATTATTTACATTTTAAATTATACTCAAATTTTAATAAAAGTGGCAGAAAATTAAGGATATATGATAGCACAATTGAACACAACAGTGCAAGGATTCAAAAAAATACTACGTAGTACATGTCTAAAAAAAATCTGAAGTTTCAGAATATTTTGTTTATAAAGTTATCGAGTGCAATTTACATAAGATATTTGATTGAAAATAATACCAACCATCTCAATCCTAACAAATTAGCTAGTCACCAAAGGCGACTAGTACAGTAATATTCTGAAGTTAAGCTATGGTGAGACTGATAAAAAGTGCTTTTCATCGGGTTCTAGTTTTATGAATGAATATAGGAGAATTTTAATTAATTAGATGCAAGAACTTGAGGGGAAAAACTATTCGGAAGAAAGGTATTGGCTTAAAATTAAAATTATGAAAGAATTGAATAAAACAAAACAATTCGGATGTCGATTATTTAACAACCTCATTCGGCAACAAAATGATTTTTTTCTCCCGTAAAAACTTAAGATGCCAACGATATCGCTTTTCTTTGCTTTCTACTTAGGATACTTTCTTCGTCAGATCCTCCAAAATGAGCTCTCGTTTTTCAATCGAGGCGTAACCTTCCACAGTTGCCATTATTTTTATAATCGATAAGATCTGAGGCAGCAGCTTTTACAGCTACCCATCTCTGTAGTCTCATAGATTGTCAGCAATTCAATGATTCGTTGATACTGTTCTTATCGAATTCTAAATACAATTTGTATTTTTCTAATACATAAAAGGCATCATTATCAATTTTCGGATATTTTTAAACATTAATAGTAAAATGTTTTTATTTCTGAATTTGGCACATGGAAAATATCTGAAGCAGCAAAGGAAAACAGGGAAAAGTTTAAATTCGAATTCGCAAAAGTTGAAGCATTTAATATTTCAAATGAAATTTGCTTAATAATACATAGTACTTTTTATAGCACTTAGACGTTTTACATCAATCAAAGGTGATTCAGACATTCGTACATCTGCACGAATAGTCAACTCTAGTTGTCATTAATTAGAAATATTCAATTTTTGGAAGAGAAGTCTTCATAAAACCAAATCTAATTATAAGATAAATCGCTTCAAAATATCAGCTTATATTTACGAGGGTTGCCCAAATGAGAAGTGGACGCTTGTGATTGTGTCAGAATGACAGCAGCGTCACCGAGCAGGGATATAAAAGACGGTAGGAGGTGTGCACTGCATACGGCGTTTAACAGCGAAAATTATTCGTGGTAGAAGAAATTTATCAAAAGTAAAGTCGCGATATACATGGATGCGTCCAGATCGGAACAATGCGCGGTTGTACAGTTTCTTCTTAGATTTCCATGGACCATTTTTGATTGATTTCATGCCTCCAGGGAACACTATCAATTACACAAAACACTGCAGTACTCTGAAGAAATTACAGAAAGGAATCAAAAGCAAACGGCCAGGCTTTCTCACACAACAAGTCATCCTTCTCCATGACAATGCCCGCCCACACTCTCCCCCATGAGACCAAGACGACCTTAACAAAATTCCGTTGAAAAGTGTTGGAACACAAGCAGTACTGTCCGGATTTGTCACTCCGTGACTTCACCATCTTTGGCCCACTTTAGAGAACATTACAGGGGACACGTTTCCATTCGGACGACGAAGTGACGGAAGCTGTGCAGGACTTCCTCAAGAATCAATCACCATCTTTCTACAGCAAAGACATAGACCTGCTACCTAAACGATGGGATCTGTGTTACAACGCCCATGGCGATTTCTTTTGATTCAACTTTTCCACTTTTCATTTGGACAACTTCATACATAAAATGTCTTCGAAGAATTGTATATTTTAAAAATTTGACTGTTGTACAGTCAAATGTATTAAAACAGAAGTCATTGCGTAGATACTTACCAGGTCCTTCAGGGTTAACGCACACTTGCTCACAAGCATCTTGAGAATTAAATTGATTTCCATTACCATCACAGCCTCCATACCAAAATCGACTGCAGCCACCATAAGTAACATCAAAATACCATTTTACAGTGAAATTATGGCAAGGCCCTCTCTCCTTGGGCAAACTGCAGACATCAGCTGTAAGAGACACGGAATGAAGCACAAAATAAGGACATGAAGAAACTTTAAAAAATAATTCTAAATGTTCTCAGATTGGACAAATATTTGCATCGTACAGGAAATTATTACTTTGTTTCAACTTTAAAATGTTTTTTTGAATGATGAATAAATTCTAGGGTTCTTCCCCACAAATTTCGTGTCATTTGGACTCTAAAAGTTTCTTCCCATTTTTTTTTAATTAATGCGTATCACTAATTCTCTGGAACAATAATTTCCCATGTTACAAAAGATATAAATCTTAGAAATATTTTTCAAAAATCTAAGAATCAGTGGAAAATGGAAAATGCAATAACAGTTGCCTAATGAATATTCTTAGGACCTTAAAGACAGGACTGTAATATTTACTGCTACGATATTTTGTAATCTAATGCCTTCTATTTTCATACAAAGGGAAAATGAACCAAGAAACTAATTAAAAACATTTTGTACTATTTCTAACTATTCCAGTTATGATTAGATTTATTAATAAGAACATGCATTACTAATTTTATAATCATAAAACGCAAAATAATAATAGTAATAATTCATAACCTACATGTAACTAAATTCTTGTGAACTTTCTTGGGTCCTTTGCAACCGCCAAAATTTTGATCTCTAGCAGGTGTAACGCCATCAGGACAACATCCATATGTAAATGATATACAAGGACATCCCTCATACCCTGGTCCCTGGGCAGAAGTTTTTCCATCTGGACAGCAACCATACAGCATGGATTTGCAAGGACATCCTTGGAAGTTTAGTCCACTAGCTGCCATCTGCTTATCAGGGCAGCAACCGAATGGCATGATCATACAAGGACAACCTTGATAGTTTGGTCCTTGGGCTGCAGTTTGATTGTCAGGGCAACATCCATGTAGAAGAGAATGACAAGGACAACCTTCGTTATATGGACCTCTTGCAGCCGTTTTGTGATCAGGACAACAACCGTGAGTTGTAGCTTCACATGGACAGTCTTCAGCATTTGGACCTTTAGCAACCGTTCTTCCATCAGGGCAGCAGCCGTATGGAAAGGTTTTGCAGGGACATCCAGTATGATTGGCTCCAAAAGCTGGCATGACGCCATCAGGGCAGCAACCAAACCGAAGATTGTGACACTCGCATCCCTTTCCATGAGGTCCCATTGCTGGTGTTAAGTTATCAGGACAGCAGCCATAAAGCGTGTTTTTGCAATCACATCCCTCAAAATTTGGTCCTTTTGCATATGAATAACCATCTTGACAACAGCCATATGCTGAATGATCACAAGAACACCCTTCGAATCTGGTTTTAGAAAAATATATAGTCATAAATAAAATTCACTAAAAAATTTTAAAATAAATTTAATCAGGAAGAAATAATCTTTCTTATCAAGAGAAAAGTTAGTTTAAAATGAAGTTTACAATCAACAATGAACTTGATGAAAGCGTTTTATTTAAATGAAACACTAGGCTATCTTAGCAAGATATAGATGCTTAGTAATGAACACATAAATACTTATCGTATATAGATGAACAAATGTACACAAATATTTCCTAAGAAAGTGAATATATTATTTTGTTTAGTGTAAAAGTAAAAAATTCAATGCAAACACAATTATTATTGAACATTTTCTTCAAAATGGTTTTGTTTGAAGAATATTTAGTTCATTGGTGCACATAATAATAAAGAACAAAAATACAAAGAAAAAGAACAAAAAAATTAGTTTTATATAATAACCTAAACGAATAATTTGTGTTCCTTAAATTTTTCACTTAAAAAACAAATAACACAATAAACTGTATTTATTAAAATTTGTAAATTTCAATGTAAACAAAATCATTACTGAAAATTTTCTTCAAACTAGTTTTGTTTGAAGGGAAAACAAACAAACAACAACAACAAAAAAAAACTAGTTCATAGATGCACAGAATATAAAAGAACAAAAAATTTATCTCATATAATAAACTAAACGAATAATTTTTTTCTTTCAATTTTTCACTTTGATACTAAAATAAAATACCTATTAGCACAAGATATTGTACGATATATCACAATGCTGTTCTTGATTGCCGGCCCATAACGGATAGATATCGAAAAATGCTATTCGGCATTTTAGGGAAACCATAATAGGGATAATAAAAATTCTCAGAAGAATATATAAAATTGTGAGTTGTTGCAATGCATAATATTATATTGCATTATTTTTTACAGAAAATAATTCTCATAATTTTTCCCTTTGAATGTTGATGTTATAAAATTATTTTCAAAAAGATTAATCAAAAATACAAACCTTGGGCCTTTGGAAACAGTTACTCCATCAGGACAGCATCCATGAGGGTAAGTATGACAGCTGCAGCCAGCATGGTACGGCCCAGAGGCAACAGTTACATTATCAGGACAGCATCCATACTGAGATATGTGACAGCACCCAAACTTATTAGGTCCTTGAGCTGGAGTTTTGCCATCAAAACAACAACCAAATACTGTATTAGAACAATGTTGATCAAAACTGCTCTCTGTATCTCTGCAACCCAAATAATTTGGTCCTTTTGCAACGGATTTTCCATCTCTGCAACACCCATATGGATGGCGACTACAGTGAGCCTCTTCATGGTGCGTATGGTTGCCATGACTTCTTGGTATAGGGCATCCAGCAAAGTGTGGACCTTCAGCAGGGGTAGTATCATCAGGACAACAACCATATAAAGTATTTTGACAGTCATTTCCAATATCACCACTGCCTTCAAAACACCCAAGATAATCTTTGCCGTCAGCAGGGGTCACGCCATCTGGGCAGCAACCATAAAGGGAAGATTCACAATGGGATCTTTTACCTTTTCTAGACTTTTCTGGACATCCTTCCAAGTTTTTGCCTTCTGCAGGAGTAATGCCATCAGGGCAGCAGCTATGTTCAGAGTAAGTGCAATCTTCTCCGGAAGATACATCCAAATCGCATCCATCATAGTCAGACCCAGTGGCATGGGTAACACCATCAGGACAACATCCAAAGGGTGAATCCTTACAGCTGATTTCAATGCTACTACAACCTTCATTATTTGTGCCAAGAGCAGGAGTGAAACCGTCTGGACAACAACCCCATAATGAGTCTTCGCAGTTTTCGTAACAACCTCGTAGGTCTTCGCTTTTCGATGGAGTAATGCCATCTGGACAACACCCATATTTAGTTTCATTGCAGTTGACCGTTCTCGGACATCCTTTTCTAAAAATTTCAGAATGCAAAATTAATCATGAATGACAAGCAAATAATTGCATTAGTAATATCGAATAGAAAAACAATTTCAAAAAAATGAAAAATACTATCCAGTAATTAAATTTTGTTTGTAAATATTTTTCAAAAGTATATAAATATATCATGAATTTCAAATTAAAATGAAATTTGAGGCAACAGAAAGGTTACTTCAGCGATTATATTCTAATGAGAGAGCATACTATTTTCTAATGATTTACACTACAAAAAAAAAAAAAAAAAAAAAAAAAGGCTAATTGATAGCAGTTTTCAAGTACACAAGGCACATATATTTAGTCTCTAATCAGACAGCCATCATCTAGCATTGAACCCCAAACCTTAAAACTAGACCACATAGTTACATTTATAGAGGAAAGTAAAAGCAAAGCTTAACATAAAAATAATTCTGCAAATAATTTGTATTATTTCATAAATACAATCCGCAAATGAGTAATTGTCTCATTGATCACATTTTTTCAAAAATTAAAACGCTGAAATTTTAAATTTTAAAACGTTTGACGAACAGATATTTTTAAAATCTACGTAATTGGTAAGTAAGTTCATGATAATTTTTGAATTTTTCGCAAAAAAGATATTAATATCTAAATGCCAATTTATTTATTGTAATAGATACCAATATTTATATCAATAATTTTATAAATTTGTTCTCTCCAAAGGATTTATCACTCTGTCAAGTTGAGGACAGAAATAATCCATACCCAAAGGGACCTGCAGCTGGTGTTTTCCCATCTACACAGCAACCGAATTCAGCTTTCGTGCAGTTTTGTTCTGAAGTATCAGGTGGACAGCCTTCGTCATTTGGTCCTGCAGGGGTAACACCATCCGGACAACAACCATACTTTGATTTGTGACACCCTCCTACTATCATTACCTCATCTGTAACAAAGAAAAACAGCTTATATTTTCAGTTGCTTTTTCTACTAGTTTTTATTAATTTTCAATGAAATGAAGAGAGAAAAGATAAATGATTTAAAAAATAAATAAATAATAATACAATAAGTCATTTTTAAATAGTACCCAAGGAAATTTACAAGCAAATACCACGTTATATTGAATTACCTAACATTCAAATGCATATATTTGAAAGGAAAAAAATTAATGCTAGTGAATTATGATGGTTTTATTATGATATTTAAAATTAATGCTAGTGAATTATGATAGTTT
>JAPMOR010054223.1:0-28552 GCA_026543865.1 Argiope aurantia
AAACTTATGAACCTTGCGCAAGGCTATGACTAACACGAGTGCTTAAATGTTTTTTCAGAATTTCAGATATGAGAGATGTGTGTGTTTTGGTAGTACATTAAAGAAAAGCAGCACTCCTGCATTAATTACATGACATTGAAGATCAGTAGCTACGAAATATCGATAGCATGAATCTAGCTTGCCATCTTTGGCATATTTTATGGGCAATTAGTCACAGGCATGCGGTTAATACACAAAAACCAGAAAATCGTTTATATTTTGCATGACTTTTTTCCCCACCGATTGAAATCAAAATTTGACATAAAGGTACAATTATAAAGACATGGTAAGATACCAAATTTCATTTATTTAAGCAATTGTGTCTTTTAATTATTGCATTTGCCTTCATGTGAAAATATAAATCTGTAGATAGACAACCCTTCGACAGATTTGATTCAAAATTTGATAAGTATCTATAAATTAGGTGCTAAAAAGGGAACCGAATTTTAGTTTTCTAATTGTTACGTTATTGAATTATTACATTTACATACAAACCGCAGGGAGGCACCTCGAAAAGAGGATGAGATGCTTCCGGTATGGTGGTTGGATCTCACCACCCTGGAGGGTACACAAAAAGGTGGGGTATCTGACTTCTCCCATCGATGACGGGACGTACTTCCTTCGGGAAGGGTTGTACCGTGGCCGGTGATGGCCCTTGGAACTCAACCACAGTTCCCGTCAGTGTTGCTGTTGCAGCGGTCCGGTCATTCAGTTTTCTTTATCCATGTGCCTTCGGGCGGGTCGGAGAGTCAATGATATGACTTACATTAACATACATGCAAAATTAGAAACGGAGAGACGGTCATCCATTAATTGGATTTTATTCTAAATTTGATATGGATCAACATTTTAGATAAGCCGGTGTTCCAGATATTATTTATCTAGCTTTTTATGTTTTGTAGTTATTGTATTGAAACGTAATTGGATAGTCTTCAAGATAGATTTCTCGGAATGGATCTCGTTCAAAATTTGTGAGGAATCTACAAATTTTTTGAAAAACCACGTTTATCAAATTTCATACGTCTGACTCAAACCGTTTTTGAGTAATCATGTTCACAGACATATGGACAAATATAATTTACAAACTCATGAACGTGGAGACTCATCAATATCACGACTTCAATTTTTTTGATGATTTCAATGCATCATTTTTATTTTCGGATGCAAGAATGTGATCAATTGGAATGGTCTCCCAAAATTTTCTCGCATACTCTTTAATAAAAGTGTTATCTCTCTATTCCTGTATAAAATTGGGGTCTTCAGAGTGAAGAGGCAAATGCTTTGAATGACCTTGGCAAACAATAGTTACGAGATACAGATTTTAAGCACGAATCTAGCAATTTTTTTGAGTCTATCGCGCAGTCTTTGGTAATTTTTCGACGATTAATCCTTGATATGCAATTAATACTCAAGTACCCGAAATCTGAATATATTTTGGTCGTTTTATTCCCACCGTTTTAAACCAAAATTTCACTTTTTGATTAATTGCGTTTACATGCGGGAAGAAAGTCAAAGAGGGTGAACCCTTAGAACGATTTAGTTCACACCTTTCTAAGAATCTATCTTTTACTACTTTTAGTTGCGAAACTTATGCACCAAATTTTATACATTTAGCTCTTTATGTTTTGTTTTTATCAACTTGTTTGTATTCGAACAGCCAGACAAACAGATTTCTGAATGGATTTTTTAGAAATTTACGAATTTTGTATTAAATTCATATGTCAAGATTCATCTATCTAGTTCAAAGCGTTTTTGAGTTATTGTGTTCAAAAACAGTCATAATGCCGAAAATGGGATTTTTGTTCTCTCAGGAGGTGTGAATTATGGGGATTCACCAAAATCTCGAGTCCAATTTTTTTACGATTACTATATCTTTTTGTGTGTTTTGGAAAAAAGGAAAAGGAAAAAATAGTTATTTAAATAATTTTTTTAATATACCACGTTTTTAAAGCAGACTGAAAAGCATAAAATAATTGCTTTTAGCCACATGTAGATCTATAGTACATATTTCTAATCCTGCATAGATTCTGAACTGCATACAGATTCCTAACTCTATACAAATTGTCCTGAAAATTTGGGATTGTGAACTTTTAAAGTGCATTAAATCAGAACTCTTTTTGATTAAACTGTTTCTGCTAAAGTTTTGGATCCTAATTTATCTTAAACTGGATCTCTATATTAGCTTGAGCTTTTCGTGTAAAATTACTTTTAAAAAGAAAGAATAAAGAATGATTTGATATTTATACTTACTTTTTACCCACATGACCAGCAGTTAGCACATAGTTTGGAGTAATTATTACACCAGCACCCCACTGCTCACCAGCAATACGGATTTGCACCTTTTAAAGAGGATGAATGTTGTGAAAATGAAGAAAAAAAGATACGAAAAATAATTGATTAGATAATTGTAAAAATGAATTAATTCTTTTTGTATTAACAAAACTCTTTTCTCCACTTTGGAAGCTAAGATTTAAAATATATAATTGATAATAATTTAGTTTCACAGTTTATAATTATAATTTTAATTATAGTTTAATTATAATTTAACTTAATTTTGCTTATGGTGTATAGTAGATTAGTAATAAATAATAATAGAACGGACAATTAGCAGCATACAGAGTTCTCTCTGACGCTGCACTTCTTTGGAACTTCAAAATAGTTGCTCCATTGGCAAATGTTTTACTAGGAAAAATAAATAATCACGTGGAATGACAATACAGGAATAATTTGATATTTAAAAGGCAATTTGAAATCTAAAATGATCTTGAAATCTGCACCTTCTCATGATGAAAAATCCAAGATTTGAAGTTTTTTACAACGGGAAATTTTGAACACCTATGCTCATAAGTTACAAGCATGCCCAGTACGTATTTGAATGAATATATCTGCTATGATTAATCAGTCATAAGGCTGATCAGTCACAGCAGATACATCCATGCATCCATCGACGCTGAACCCTTTTCGGTGTTAATTTAATTCATTCACTTCTAGAATAGTTTCAAAACATTTCGAACTTCATACTAATAAAAAGAGTATAGTAAAAAAATCCTTTAAATGCCTTTTTTTCTGAAGTATTGTTTGCTTTCATAGTCGCTAACACTTTTGAGATACTGTGAGTTTAACCCGATGATTATTCTGTAATTATATTGTATTTATTATCACATAATAAATTTCTTCTAATACATACCATTAATTCATTTTACTTCAGCTAAGTTTCATGATTCAATGATAAATTCTACTAATAGTAAAGATGAATGCGAGTATGTATTGGCACTCAACATGCCATACCATTTTCCGTAAAGATACCAAATTTGGCACATAGATATTTCGAAAAGTAGATATGTGCATCTCTGATAGATGTTTTTTAAATTATAATTAGAACTTTAATATTAAATAATTTATGATTAAATATTAAACGAAATGCTGATGTTCTCCTACAATATCTTTCGATCACCAATTTGATTTGTACATAATCTTGAAATAATATATATATACAAATCTTATTAGCTTATTTTGTTTGAAACAGAATGCAGGTTCGGTTCGGATACATAGAAGAGACTGTTTACATTTTTAAATTCATTTTAATCCATCCCGGGAAGGGTTTATTTACAAGCAGGCGCGGATAGAACACGTCCACGACAGTGCGGAACAAAAGCAGAAATAAGGAAGGGACAAAACAAACAATCACTAGTCTTATATAACATGGGATTTCCGGCCACGTGTCAATTGTATACATGTGTTGACATTGGATAAGGGCACCGAAGAGATCATTTTCACTTGACACATGGAACTTATGGTGCATCATTTTTACAAAGATTCAACAGTGGAATGGGATCAGGAAACAAGAGAACACTTTAAAATGACCCCGACATGGACCGAATCAGGCAAAAATTTAGGAAATTCATTTGGATTAAATTATATATTAAAATTACTTTTTCAATTATACTGTTTTTGCTGTATAATTTTTTTTCTATTTTTAATTAACTTTCAAAAAATATTTTAAACGTATTTTACAACTGTAAATTTCATTGTTGAAGTGAAATTCAAATTACTTTTCTGTTGCTACTATTTTTTTTTAATTCTGATTTTTCTTCCATTGTTGATGATCCGAATGCGAATATGCAGTTGAATACATTTTAGTATGAGATATGCTTTTAATAAAATTTTTGAAATTTCATAATACTCATAATCAATGTTTAACTTCAGAATTAAACAATGTTGGGAGCTTTTTAAGTGTGTCCATTTTTAAACCCTGCTGCTGTTTCCTGTAATATAATTGGGTCTGTAAATATTGGGTTGTTCGGAAAGTAATTTTTTTTTTTTTTGTGGAAATGAAAGACAGTTTTCGTATAATAAACAAATACTTTATTAAATTATATATTGGCCGTTCTGGTCCAACACCTTTCGCCATCTTTCTGGTAGTAGCATCATTCCACGCTCATAAAATGTTTGGTCTTTGCTGCCAAAAAACGGATCGAGGTGGTTTTTGACCTCCTCATTTGAGGTGAAGGTTTTACCGTCTAAAAAATTGAGCGAACCAGTTCTGGCACTGGCGTACTGTCAACACACTCTTCTCCATACACATCGGTCCATTTCTTTCTGGCTTGAACAGCATTTTTACCCTTTCTGTAGTAAAACAGTAAGATGTTTCGAAAATGCTGCTTATCGCTCTCCATATTTAAAAGGGCACCAACCAAAAACTACTGCGTAGAATGAATTGGAATTTTTCACACACAAGCCTTGCTATATGAGCTCTCAAAGCATATAAAAATGATACGGCTTAAATGGGAAGTTGGGTGCAAAAAAATACAATTAAATCCTCTGTCGGGAAAAATCGAAATTACTTTCCGAACAACCCAATACATAATTTGTTTTCGTCCTTGCAAAATATTTTCTTTATTTTGAGTGATAATTTAATATTACTGGAATAAATTAAAACTTCGAATCTTAACAACATTATTTTTTCAAAATTTGCCAGTTTCAAAATTCTTCAATCTTAACAGCTGTAAAACTTTAATTTAAAGTGGAAATGATGAAATTGCAATTAATTTAAAGATATTTTTTAATAAAACCAAGTGTTTTATTTTATTTATCATCTTTATTGTTATTTATTTATTATTATTATTATTGAATATGAGTATTGCAAACAGAATCGCTCGGTATTTAAGTCTTATGTGAACTACAAAATATTTTTCATAATTTATGTAATATCTCAAACAATAATTCAACAAAAAATTTTCAGATTCAACATAAAATTCAGTTTTTAGTTTTGCTTTCAAAAGGATTGAAATGAAATCAATAATAATATTTTGTTCCGGCCTATAAATATATTTAAAAAATTATGAAGTCTAAATTTAACGCAGTAAGGTATCACATTCTGAGAAATATTCTGGACACACCAAATTTTAAATAAATGAATGAATGTTTCTATTTTCCACGATCAACTAAGACTTATTTATGAAGTTTTGAATGTTAAAAATTTAGAAAAACTCAACATTTTCATAATCTTAGGCCAATTAATCTTGAGAAACCTGCGCGCTGATTGGCGTATTTTCTTTGAAACGATCAATGGAAAATCTAAAATTATCATTTTTTAATTGAATAGTGATATTCAAATTTTCATTAATCAGTCAGTTTAAGTGATTGATTTAGTTGATTGGAAATTAACTATTTTTATTTAAAATATTAGTGTTTCAAGAACATTTTGTTAATCGTGATTTTCACAGCAGAAGCTTTATGTAAAATCAAAAATTCGTTATTTATTAGAGCATTTATTGAATCAAGTTACATAAAATATAATCATTTTTCATTTAGACCATTTTAGCAGATCTGTGTCTTACTAAAGGTTTACAAATTAGCTGTGTGGCCCTGATTTGAATGGATATCCTGTTCATATTAAGCAAAACTTGTTTTAAAATAAAACTGATTTATTGGATTAATAATATAGAGAGTGTAAAAGATCATAAAATAATTTTTCTTGAATTTATTTTTTAGAAAAAATTATATTTCATATTTGTTTCATTTCCTACAGACACGTGCCGAAAATTATATTTTTGCAGATTTCATTTCCAAAAAGATTTAATTTATTTTTAATTGGAGCTTTAATCAATGTGATGGCAACACTTTGAAAAAAGCTATTTTTTTCCATGAATGCGAAACGTGCTCGTGCAGCTTAAATTTTATTTTTATTTTGTACGAAAAAAATTGTTGAAAAATATAGTTAAAATATTTATTTAAAAATTCATTAAAAACAGAAATTTAATTTTAAGGTTAAAACATTGGTATCATTTAAAAGATAAATTTTTGATCTTTAACTTCATGTAAAAATATTTTTTGTGCGGTAATATTTTCGGAAGTTATAGCAGAAACACGCCAAACATTCGCTTAATTTTTAAATAAATAAAATTCTGGTTAAAAATTCGAAAAAATACCCCCAGGTGTACATTCCCGGCCTCCAAGGTATACACCTGCCAAATTTGGTAGCTGTAGGGTGAATGGTCTGGTCTGTAGAGAGCCAACACACACACACAGACGCACACACACATTGAGCTTTATTATAAGTATAGATAAAATTGGTGTAATTGTTTTTAAATTTTAAATTGGTGAAAAATAAAGTTTAGATTAATCTTTAATTAATTATATAAAGAATTAAAATTTTGAAAAGCATTTCTTATTAAACACCTACCTGTCATTGAGGAATTCCGACTAGTCAGTCAGTTGCCTAGAGCAACTGGACTAAAGACGGACCGAAAGCGGGTAGATTAAAAACTGTTATAAAATTAGTTGTCAAATAAAAAAAATATGAAAAATATTAGATTTTTGAATTATAAAATGGTAGGAATAAAGTGCGAATACATATTAAATCATTAAAATTATTAATTAAAATATAAATAATTATTTTTTTAACATACATTGGGATGGTAATTATTCATCAATTTGGTATTCTATATCCCATTTGATAGCTCCATATAGAGCAAAAATTTTTAATGCTATATGTATTTGTATGATGTGTTGTGACTTATGGCACTTTATAAGTCCGCTGACAGTTATCTGTTAGCGATTTATGCAGAGTGAGCGTCTCTTGTTTTTTCAGTAGCGCCGAGAGTACGACTTAGCTACTTCATAAGTCACATTCGCTTACACAACCCCTTTTAAAAGGGAGGGGAAGTATATTTGCATACCTCATAGATAGAACACAGAAGAACAACCATGCTAAAACCGGGACTCAAACCCGGTAAGCACAGACCACATTGAAGCTGCGTTACCCCTATGCCAGGACGCCGTAATGTATTTGTATTAAAAGCTTTTATAATAAAATAATTAAACGTCTATGTTTATAGATAAAGAAATCATTAATTAATAATTATTACTACTATTTCCAGAATTTTAAAGCTTTAGTTACTTTTTCCATGATATAATATCAAAATATACATCAATGAAAAGTTATTAAAGTCATTTCACAAAAAAATCAACTAAAATAAATCATTAACAACTTAAAATGTGTTTGAAAAGCCAAATTAAAATGAACAATTATTAAAAGCGGGTCTAGTATTGTGAACAGACTAAATCTGTCGTTGCCTGCTGTTCACAGAGTTACAGATTTAGACTCGGCGATCTGTGCAGATAGTTTTGAGCGATTTTTTTTTTTTTTTTTTTTTTTTGTAATCATATATGTTTTAATTTAGATATAATATTCAGACTAAACATTATTGTATGAATAATTTCAATGAGCAATATATTAATTATTGAGATACACTTACTATCCATGGATATCTATGGAGGGGCAGCACGAAAGTGGTAGACACAATTCGGTAAATGAAAGGGGCTCTTTCAGTACTTTCTCTTCCACAATCTAAACAGGGAAAAAATAAAACAGAATTTGAATAAATTATAGAGGCAGCTTGTCACGTGACAGCGGTATCAAATTAATTGATGCCATTATTTTTGGTTTAATATTTGAGTAAATGGTTGTTCTTCAAGTCGAGGATTGGATATTCAAGAGTGGTAACTTTATAAGATGATCATAGATTGACTACTACAACTCGCTCGAAGGCACACGGTAAAACTTGAATGACCGGACCGGCGCAACTGCAACTCTGGCGAGATATGTGGTTGAGTCCTAAGGGGCCATGGTACAATCCTTTCTTAAGGAAGTACGTCCTTAGGTGCTTCCTTACGTCCCGATGGGAAGTACCGATGGGAGGTAGTCACCTCCAGCTTTTCGTACACCCATAAGGGTGGTGAGAACCAATCAACATGCCAGTAATTTCTCATCCCCAATTGCGAGGTACCCCTCTCCCGTGGGACAACCATATAATATAAACTATATAACCATAAACGATTGGTATTATCTATACTCTGTTTCACCCTAACTTGGCAGTATTGTAAAAGGTAGAAAATGTGATGCTCCGCGTTGGGAAAGAGTTCCCCATCAATTCCGACTTTAAAATAGTTAAAATGCGCAGAAATTTATCAAATAATATCATAAATTACAGAAATCCTTTTATTTTATCAATATTTATTTAAAATTATTCTCAAGTTAGGAGTGCTTATCTGTTAAGTATTTTGTAAATAAAGCGAACGAATAAAACTAAAAGATTGACATAATGAATTCCACTTTGGCTAGAACCGGTCTTCAAGGCCAAATATTTGGCGCGCTTTTCTTTTACGCCTCCGCCAACTCAGCTTCATTCAGTTCGCAACCGTCATAATCTTTCGTACTTTTTTATTCTCGCTTTTTTATCAACTGATATTTTTGATACTGTTAATCACATTAGTAGTTATTAGTTTTGATTGTTGAATATTTATTCGATTCGTCATTTTTAATCACTTCTAAAATATCTGAAAAAGAGGAAGTGTTATCACCGACTACGTTGTGCACACCTTCAAGACGAGTGAAAGCAACAAAAAGTGCAGCATGCAGAAACATATTAACTCAACTTCGAGAAAACCCTCAAGATTCTATCAATCAAATCGTCGATAGAGCTTCGCACCTTACAGGTGTTTCGTAATGAACAGTTTTCCTTTTGAAAAAAGAAATAAAGGCATCCAGTCCTTTAAGTACTTCTGGAAAGAAGCGCCCCGTCTCAGTAAGTAAACATTCAGGTCTTGTGAAATATGATTTTACATTATCCTGTATTTGACGAAAAATCCATGTATATTTTCGTAGAAATGAGATTCCAACATTAGATTAAGTTTTAAAAGATGTGAGCGATTATACAGATATATTTTCGAAAAACATTAGCCGAACTACGCTTTACCGAATATTGAAAGATTTAGGGTTTTCTTTTGAGAAACGATGAAACGAAATGAAATAACATTAATGATTTATTAAAATAATGTATCAATAATATTGAAAAAAATAATAAAAATAAGGAAACAATTAATTCTCCGATAAAGTGATAATATAATAAAGTAAATAAATATTTACAATTTGGCGAAAAATTTGCGAGATAAAGTTTCGCTAGCGATCTGCATTTCAAGTAACTTTGTACTTTAAAGTAACCCAGTTCCCCTGACAACGATTGCGATTCGGCATGCCTAGAATAAACACTACTGCCAAGTTAGGGTAAAACAGAGTATAGCTATGTTTTCAGTCCTTCGATATAGCCACAAATGTCTATGTATAACTTATTTGCAATGATGAAGTCGGAGAATACTTGGAGCAGTTCCAGTCTTGTCGAACTGATGTTTTTACCTTTACTCAAACGATTAGAATCCTTGAATTACCGACTGATGATTCCGGAGATTGTTTTCCTAATAGATTGGATCTACACCCTTATCGGAGCATTCAATTTCGGCGATACCAGAACGATGAACTTCCGCATCTCTGGATTTGGCATGTTTATGAAGCAGACTTCGGTTTACTATCTTGCACCCCAAACAGGTCACCTGATTAATATCTTTTTTTTCTCTTTAGATGTATATTAATGACCTTATTTATTTATCCCTCCCCCCTAAAAAAGCTTTGAAGAGTTTAAAGCACAGATTAGTGCTTTAGTACTTTTTTACCATTAAGAGGATGATGCTACAAAATGCATGGAAGGAGTTCAATTACCGTGACTTGTGCCGGGGATGACCCATAGTGGTGATGGCTTTGTAGAGACTGAATGAAACTTTTCACGTTTGCGGTTATTTTCATATATCCTTCATACCTATATGTGCTATACTTTTGAGTCCATAGATATAAATGCGCGGAGATTTGAAAATAATTGAAACTTTTATAATTGCCTTATATTATATCCTTTCAGTGTATTTCGAAGGCTAGTGCGATGATATTCAGATGCTATTTTGTATATAATAATTATTGCTTATGTATATTATAGATAATTAAGTGAATATACAGTAGTAAGTAATTTAAAGCAAGTTAAGGCATATGCATTTTTAATTGATGATAAAATATAATTTAAGCAGTATCAAATATCATACATTTGAGTACGAATTTAAAAAAAAGTTGAACTTTTAAGAGTTGATTAATTTTTGACTTACCGCAACTGTCCTGAAAAACGGAATAGAGCAAAGAATGATTAGTATATAAATACAAAAAAATATATAAAAATAATTTTCAATCAATATTACTCAGTAAAAATTTTTATATGCACAAAGCACATTTATAGACAATTTTAGATTCGGATTCTTTTTTAAAGTAAAACTGAAAACACACACACACAACAGAAAAATTATGAAATAATAAAAATTTCCGATCTCTTTTTTTAACTGTACTATTGATGGAAAACATACATATGACCTTGATTGAGAGTTTTTGATCCTTGATTCAAATTCGCACTTTATTAGGAATTAATTGTTCTCATCTTAAATTTCGAATAAATTCAAGGTTTTTCTTGAAATTCCAGAAAACTAGTAATAAGGGAAAGAAAAAGACAACAAAATGTTCTCTCCACTTTTCTCCAAAGGATTTTCCCAAACTAACCCTCAATAAATTTTCTTCCATGTGCATAACCAATGTTATTCAATTACTAATTTTTCATTTAGGCCTAAATAAAGTCAGTTTTTTGCCAACTATTTGAACATTTTAAAGTGTTTGGAATTCTATCGTTCTGGAATTGGAGGAATGTTGAGAATTTCGAGGAGATTTCTTAAAGAGATGATCTGCTTCTTGCTTAACAGGGAAATAGGTGTGCTGGAAAATGAGGACGAAGGTCAGTGATTGACCACTTTGTGGCTGGGGACCAACTACCTCCGAAGATCATATCAGTTTGGTGAATCGGCCAGTGCATAGACAGGTTGTGCTAAGACATCAACCTGCCACAACAAATCTTGTCGATACTCCTTCATTCATTGGTGGCGGGGCGGTTAGCTATACACAAGAAGAAGATCAAAATAAACTTAAATCGTAGATCCATTTAACTTTTAAAGTTTTATAAATGTATTATACGCCACTATCCTATTTTAAACTATTTTAATCATGTAACTTCAAAATGAAAAATCCTCGTAATGCCGCACCTTATGCTAAACTGAACCTTATACAAAAATGACATAAAATTTCAATACCATACGCAGACCTAAAACATAACATTTATAACTGAATACAAGCTACAATCAAGGGCTTAAGTATAGACATAAAAAGCCAAAGAGCTAAATATTAACCTATGCAAACATCATAAATTGCCCCTTTCAGGAAGACAATCTTAACTTTTTAAAATACTTTCACTGCGCAGAAAGGATACAAAATAAGCTCTTGCTAAGCTTTTACTTTTGTCCTGTCAGTTGGATTTTCTTTCGAGTTTTTTTTTTTCTCACACATCATTCTGATCAGAACGTATTTAACACAAATCCTGTTTATTCAATGTTTATTTATGAATTTCCTGTGGTTGATGCTCCACATAATTCCGTTGGTAATTGGATAAACTGTATGAGCGAAAACATCTCTTAACCCATCTTTTATCTCACCTCTAATTTGAAAGAACCGATATATTCCGGGGCATGCGCAAAAGCTCTTTGAGTTTTCTGACCAGACAATAAACAACACTGACGTTTCAATAAAGATTATTCCGAAAAGTTAGCAGCAGTAATTCTACAGTTTAGAGTTACTCATGGTCAATATTTTTAATACTTCCGATAAAATATAATATTCCTCATTTATATTAATGACTTGCAGTTAGAAAATTTTGACGAATGTTTTCATATAGTAGATATTCAAAGGGTATATAAATTTTTGTATTGTCGCTCACAGGGTGTATCTAAAGGCCGTTTATAGACTTTAAATATAGGACAGGCATATTAAACTAGTCATTTTTATAATAGAGCTGTATGGGGTCAAGAAAAAAACGGATGGAATGTTACAGGCAGCTGTTTGTCAGTAAATTAAATAAAAAAAGATGATACGGATGGAATGTTACAGGCAGCTGTTTGTCAGTAAATTAAATAAAAACTGATGATACGCCAAATACAGTGCACAACACAGGCAGAGAACAGATTAACACAATACAAATTTGTAATGACTCAACGGTCAGTTGAATAGACAAACAGTATGCATGCCTCGGACACTAATAGTAGATACGTGCAATGGGGACAAAACATCGTATTGTTTATGCCACTTTTTAAAGAGAAATATCATAGTGTGGGGGGGGGGGAATAGTATTATGCCCTGAGCGCCAGTTACCGTCGCTACGCCACAGCCGACAAATCAGTTGCATGAACAATAACATTTGAAACTTGTTTAGCTTCGGACGGTTATCCTTTAAATACTTATTTTGTGCAATCCAGAAGATTTTACAATCTCGAATGATACAAAGTGAAAATATTGCAATCGTCAAGGGGGAAAAAAATAATCAAATATGAGATTTTAACGATCTATCCTTTTCAGATCTCCTCAAATCCAAAGACACATTTTTGAAATATATCTGCTGGTGAAAGTCAAGATAAAAAAAATATTGAATTTGAGAAGAGAAATTTGATATGTGGGCTTAACAGCAATTGAAGGGAAGTCTTTCTGTCCATCTGTCCGTATGCACGTGAACACGATAACTCAAAAATCTATATAAATAAAATTTAATATATATTTATCGAAAAAATTTCAGTTGTATATTAAATTTTGAATCATATCTATCAAAGGAAAGAACATTTATTGTTCTCAATATTCTCACATATGTAAACTCTGTAGCATAATGCTTTACATAAATGCAGGTAAGATATGCGATTTTTTTATTGACCAAGATAGTAGATTTGTGTTGAATTTCAGAACCAATGGGGGGGGGGGAGGACGTCCAAAACACATGTTCGGTTTTCATCTTTGGTTTTCATCGGCACACTTGGAAATCAGTACCCGGGGGATTGAAGCTTATATATTTCTTCAATTTTTGAAAATTTACAGCCTTCATCCTCTTGCAGACTGTTTCACTCCGCTCTATGTTCTGGGAATGCAGTGGAAATATACATAAAAAGAACAGAAAAGAAAGTTCTACATTAGCTCCGAGGAAGTTAACAGGAAAAGATTCCCGATGGCTTTCGTTATATTTTATTCAATTTGTCATTGTATTTGCTATGAAAATGCTGCCACAATAAACTGTGCGTTAGGCTATTGTGAATTCGTACTCTGTTAGGTTTGTGTTGTATACTTCATCTCTTAACTACTTTGTACCATGTGAGAACATGATTTTGTTTTGGTTTGCGGTTTTTGAAGTCACAAAATGCACGGACAAAAAAGTTTGAGATTTATCGCCTTTGAGGCATCAGTTTTTCTTTTTTTTTATGGTTATTAGAAAATGATAAAGTAGGTTGTTACATTTGGCCACTTATTGCAAACAAAAAGTTACAACTTGTGAATGTCCGCCATGTACCATATTCTACTGTCTAGCCAATAATAGGCAGGATGTAAGAAGTTATTAAGCACAGAGATGAAAATGGGAATGAACGCGAAACAGCGAAGTGACGTATCGAAAATTATATAATATAATTTTTTTTAAATTTTCAATTATTCTGGCTGGCAAAAAAAGTTTTAAAGCTAGAACGATTTTCAGATTTAAAAAAAAAATAGCTTTTCTAAAAGTTGACGATTGCACAATACAAGAGTCACGTGATCATTCTGGAGTTTAAACCGAATTTTCGCAAAAATCTGGCTTTCAAATAAAATTTTGGAGCTCGAATGATTTTAAGATGAGAAATAACATCGTTTTCTAAATATCGTCGCATGCGTAAGCTTATAGTCACGTGATTGTTTAAAACCGATTTAAACTGGTTTTTCACACACACACAAAAAAAAAATCTGACCTCGAGAAATATTTTTTTTTTAGAACTCGACTGATTTTGAGATGCCCAAAAACCATCGCTTTTCTAAATGTTGGTAATTGCGAAATATTCTGTCGGACTGATACCACGTGACTTAAAAAAATAATGTTCTCCCACAATAACTTGAAATTTGCGATAGCAGATTTCAATTTTATTTCACTAAATTCATTTACGAAAAGAGTAAATCCCAAGTGTCATCATTTACATTTTTGACCATATACTGTGTTGTCTATCATTTCCATATGCCCTACCTATTCTTAAAGTCTGTGCAAGAGCAGCCTTCCAGATACAATATATATATTATTCTAATACAAAATAAAACTTACATGGTGAGATGAAAACTTGTTCCTGTCAATCTTTCCCTATAAATATGAATAAGGTAATAATAGTTTAATAGTGAAACACAGTGTATTACATATAAAGATTATTAATCAAAATAAAATGAAAATTTTCTGTGATTATTAAATATAAAAGAGATAAGTTTGTATGACGAAATTTAAATGCTCACTGCGACCGACCATGAGAATAAAAATTGAATAATCAAAAGATAAGCTAAAAATTTGCAATTTGACCTTTCAAGAACTTGAAATGTCAGATTACAAATTGAGACAAATTACAAAATTCCAAATTACGATTCTGATTGAATTTAAAAAATGGTTGATTCCAAATTTCTTATAATGTTAAATTAAAGACTAAAAAGTAAAAAAAAAAAATGATTAAAGAAAAAAATCTTATAACCAGTCGACTATTTTTGACGAGTATACTCATCATGGAAAAAGTGCAATATTTTGAGTTATGAGGAGTTTATTCAATGATAATCATTATATATATTTACTTAATAATTGTTTCATTATTGTATTTATAATTAATTAATTATTTTTTCTGTTATATATATATATATATATATATATAATGTATGTATGTATGTTTGTGACAGTTTAGATATGCATTTTCCGAAGAGATCGAAACAGTTAACTCGTTAAGTGCATTTTCATTATTTCGTTTTTTTTTTTCTTTTCTTAATTAATTTTAGAAATGATGACAAAGGACCAACTCGCTTTCATATCCCATCGTCTAAATTTTATAGTTGCTTTATTTAGGAAAAAGAAAATAAATGTTTTTCACATTCAATACATTCTTTCAAATCATATTGATATTTAATCAATTTGAATTCTGATATATATTAAAATTATTTGCTCATAATAAACTGTGTTTATTTTAAAATAAAATAGTACCAAATAGAAGAATAGTTGAACTTTTAATAACTAAGAATCGTGGTTCTAATTTAATATTAAAATATTTAATCTACTAATGTTTGATTTCTATTATTTTGTTAATGATAATATTTTGCATTAATGCGAATTTAAGATTTATTTCTTATTAGATATTCCTTTTATCGTTTTTTATGAACATTGTTTTCTTCGTTAATTCCTTAAATAAAACCGAAAAAAAAAAGTTCTTTTTTTAATTATTTCAATTTGAAAAATGGTATAACTGGCTTACTCGCTTGACCAGCATTGATTCTGGATAAGATCTGCATTTTTCAAGATCCTGCAAAAGAAAAAAAGAATTATTTCTCAGAAAAGCAAAATACGTATATCACCCTAAAAAGCATTTATCAATTTTTGTTGCAGAAATATAATCTGATCCACTATTTACTTTTAAACTAGTTCACCATACATTCACCTACAATGTTTTTTCTTCAACTAAATAAATCTGCAAAAAAGTTGCAAAAATTATTATTATTATTGTAAAATTTATATCTACATAGAAAATGTCATTACTTTTTGTGAAAAGAATTTATTTTTTATGCGGAAAAATGTCTTTTGATAGAAAAAATTACATCTTCTATAAATATCAAAATCTTTACAGTAAGAAAAAAATCTATTTTGGGGATGAAATACTGTAAAAACAATTTAGAAAAGTAAAATGAATGTATTTTCCCAATTAATTCAATTGATTATTAAATATTTAGTAATAAAATAAGATAAATTGTTTAAAACAAATTCAAGCTATAAATATTTGAAGAAGAATTGTGATCTCCAAAAAATTTGAACTCCACATTTTGATGAATCTTTTGATGAAGTTTCAAAATTCCATGAAATAGAAATGCACATTTTTTGGAATTATGTTTGCCTGTGAGAACGATAACTCAATACTGCTTTAAGCTAGATAGCTGACATTTGGTATATGGAATTACAATCCAATTTGGGACTTCTATCTAATTTTGAAAGAAATTCATTTCACAGGAAGTCCGTCTCTTTATCTAGTCAAGTGGATAGCGCCAAAACTCCGAGAACTAGATTAGTGAGATTTGGTGCACAGATTTAGGATCTGAGATGTAAATGTCAAATTTTGAACCAAATCCGTCAAACGGTTGAGCGTCGGTTGGTCTGCATTTTCGCGTGCGTGTAAGCGCAAAAATTCAATGACAAATCAATGAAATTTGATATGTAATCTTGTAACTACGACTTCAATTTCGTGCCAAATTTTCGACAATCGGACGGCAAGAAAAGCGTTCAAAATACAGGGTGGTTTAGTTAAACTTCTCCTATAAACAGCATACTACAGGGTGTTTATTTAGTCCCGGACCCATTTTGATGTTGAATGACTCATAAAATAATGAAGATGTAAACAAACTTATGGCATTTATTGATGGAATAACTCATATATTTTCCTTTTCAGGTTTGAATATTTTTACTTTTGTAAATATCGTCTGCGAGTGTTTTTAATTTCAAATAATTTCATTTTCCAGTCTAAATATCTGTACTTTTCTAAATATCGTCTGCTTATTAATTGCATTTTTCTCTCTTTTGTTTTTGGCAACTATTGAAATGTTATGTTTACTTTTGATGTGTTTGTTCTATGTAGTACTTTTGTATGTGATGTTTTATTCGAGCGGATATTAAGGAGAATGCATACACCACAAGAGAAAGCACAGATTTTATGGTGGTTCATAGAAACGAAATCGATAGTGCAAGCACGGAGAAATTTCAGAAGAATTTACCAAAAAGATCCTCCATCCCAAAACAGCATCTTGCGGTGGAAAAAGAATTTTCTAGAAATTGGAAGTATCGCAGATAAGAAACATTCCGGACGTCCTTTCACAAGTGATTTTGACGTTGATCGTGTCAGAGAGACATTTTTACACAATCGTAGAATTTCTGTGAGATCAGCGGTTCACATTCATTGACAAGTTCATTGCCAAGGGTCATGAAACTTTTTCAGTCTATTTAACCATTTATGTTATTAATTTTAATCTTTCTTTATTATTTTATGAGTTATTAAACATCAAAATGGGTCCGGGACTAAATAAACACCCTATTCAATGCAAACGGATGAACGGATTGCAACGAAATTTGGTATATAGACTATACATGAGATGCACTCAAGGAATTTGGGGGGAGGGGAGTTCCAAAATGTCCACCAGAAGGCGCCTTTTTTCAGAAAAACATTAAATTTAATACAATAAAACAGAAACTAAAACTAAAACAGAAACAATATTAACAATCCAGAACAAGAATTAGGATAGATAAAATGTAAAACCGGAAAAAGCTGTCAATTCTAGGAAAAAATTGTCATGATTTGCATGCTTGCGAGGAAGAGAAAGCTTTATACAAAACAGGTTAGGGCAAAAAACGTTTGCGGTCGTTGTCATGTTTTGTGTCGATGTTTCCGGCTGTAATGATGACGTTATCTTGTTGCGACGTTGAATGACTTCAAGAACTCCATAACGCTTCATATGCAAAGCATCACAACTGATCAGTTACGATCTACTGTTGAACACACTGTCCACTGATTTGAAATTTTGCAGAAGAATGAGGGTGGTCACATGGAGCACCCTTCCCTTCATAGTCCTGGACACGATTAACAACTGCTCCTCTTGTGCAATTTCGTCCTAATCTGTTCTTGTTTCTGCAAACTGAACTGGATTTTTTTTTGTTTGTTTTCTTTTTCTCAAACAGCATACGGTTATTTTTTCTCCTTACCTTATTTAATGTGATCGATGACAATGTGATCAGAAACTAGTCAATAAATGTTAATATTGTTTCGGTATTCCGTTTTGGTAGTTTATTGTTTTAAAATTAATGTTTTTTCTTCTGAAAAGCGCCCTCGGGTGGACAGTTTGGAACTAATTTTTTTTTTTCAAAATTCCGTGAGCGCATCTCGTGTATAGGCTATATACCAAATTTCGTTGCAATCCGTTCACCCGCTTGCGTTGTAGGATACTGTTTATAGGGAAAGTTTAATTTTAACCACCTTGTACATATTCTTACGATAGATGCAGTGAAAATGTTAGAATCACGTCAAAGATCTAGATTTTATAATTATCGTTCACCAATGCCATGCAAGATTTTGGGCCTTATTTTGTGACCTAATTTTGTGTGGAGGAAAGAGGATGAGAAAACGTTTCTGGGAGACAGTAAAAAAAACTACTGTTCTGGCTACTTTCTAGTCTACGAAGTACACAAAAGTATTCTAATCATGAAAAAAAATTCGAACTTTGAATTTTACGAATCTCTATTTTTCAGATCTTCCTGATTATGAAAAAACACATTTTGAGCATAATCTCTATCTGTCCGTAAGTCTGTAAAAACAGAATAGCTCAAAAATGCTTTGAGTCAGGCGGATGAAATTTAATACATCGACTTCAGACCAAATTTGTAGATTTCTGCCAAATTTTGAACAAAATCCATTAAGAGAAATTCTATCTGTCTGACTGTTTGAGTACAAGTGAGGATAAATAAATGGAGTTAGATAAGTTCGGTCCATATGTTTAGCATCTAAAAATATAGATTCTTAACAAATTTTTAACCAAATCTCTGACATAATGATCATATGTCTTTATATACATGTATGTAAAATACTATTGACTCAAAGCGCCTCAACTTAGAAAAAATTTGGTATTAAGTTTTAGCATTGATTTTGTAAATTAGATTTATACATTATATGCTAATTAATATTATTAGATTCTGAATTAAATCTGTTGGCATTATGTGCATATAAAAATAACTAAAAATTTCGGTTGAAGTGTAATTTAGTGTGACCTCGAGTTTGTCGCCAATATGGTAACCCAACGAAACGATCTTATAGCAACCCTACTGCTGTTTTGTTTACTACTCTTTACAGTGGTTGAGTTGTATATGAACTACACTATTTTATAAAAAAGATGCTAAATTAAAAATATCAATTAAAGATTTTAATTCAGTTTTGTATTATAATTAAAAATTTTAAATTACTAATAAGACACTGTAATGTTATTTTTAATGTGAATAAGAACACAAAATATTTATTCTTTTGCAATACATAACTGTCGGTATGCGGTTTAGAAATCGTCTGAATTATTAATTTAAGAAATCGTCTGCAATGGAATTCCTTGCACTTTTTGTAATTCTTTTTCTGATCTGACGGTTTCCTTGATAATTCGTTATATCTCTAATTGTTCAAAACGGATATGTGGCGAATAGGATGGCAGAAAATATTTTGCACCTGCAGAATGGATGAAGGGGGAGTGGTATATATATTTACGAGCTGATGAATTTGGGAAAAGGATGTTTGAAATTTTGTATGGAGAATGTTTTGACAGCTTTCTGCAACGTTCCTTCTTTTATTTTAATTATGCACCTGCTATCCACTCAGTTCTCATGTTCAATGTGCTAGCGAAGCTGCTAGATACCCGCTCCCGCTGCTAGCGAAGACGTAAAGTTAAAAAAATCTGCACGGTGCCTTCTTCAGATGCCGAAGACATCGCGTGCTCTAAATTTTGCTCTCTACACAACAAACCGGCTGCGACGATTTGAAATATTTCTTTATTTCAAAATTGTTAAGATAAGCAGCGATAATGATCCCAAAGGTTTTAAAAAATAAAAAAAATATCAGATAAAACAATACTTATCAGTGAAGATTATAATTTTAATGCAGAAAGTGATAACCGTATCTGTTTTGCAGAAGTTTTCGTTTATTTGGTCCGGCCTCTTTATTGGCGACTTAGCATCCTTGGTGCAGCAAGGAGCACACTAAAATACACTTTTACCAAAAATTCAACAAACTAGATAATTGAAATTTGTTATATAATCACATTACAATAATTGTTTTTCACATCCTTTGCCCAAGGTCCAAAATTTTTAACTGAGACAAGCGGATAGTACCTCGATCAGAAAGTAAACGAAAAAGTTCCGAAGAGACCATCGCAGCTGATTTATTTCAGAAATGTGTTGTCTATGGGCCCATAAAAGATTTGTGACGTTTATGAAATATTTCACATGCGTATGAATTCTCTGTTATTTTATGTGGCGTTAAAATATTCATCAATTACTTGATGTTAAATTAAGCTTTTAAAAGTATTATAATTCGATGCACGATATATATTCGAGTTGTAAGGACTTACCTTACAAACATACAAAAAAAATCACATTTAATTGCCTGAAATAGAAAACTTGGATGCATTTAAAATTTTTAATACTGTTTGGTAGACAATATATTGTCTGAAATATCATTATTTATTTAATATTAACATTCTATGGAATACAATAGCATATGTTCTCTGTTACTTTGTATGATCTTAAAATGTCTAATCAATGATTTAATGTTAAATTATAATTTTAAAAGTATTAAAATTCGATGGACGATCTATATTCGAGTATCTCAATTAAGGGGTTAATACTTTACAAACAAGAGAAAGTACTCTTAATTTCCTGAAATGCTGAAAATGCATGCGTTTTGTATTATTAATACTAATTAGTATGTCTTACGTTGTCTGAAGTATAAATACTTGGTTGATATAACACTCTAATACAATACGTAAATGAATTTAAAAAGAATATTATACATTTAGTGTTAAAATACTTTCGTATAATATAATATAATACAATACACAATATAGTTTAACACATGCTGGTTTATTTTTTTAATAAAAATTAGATCATCAGTTGCATCAAAAATTTCTAACTCTCGTAACACTACATTATAAAGAATTATAGTTCATCACAAATGACTTAAAATTCCGCAGTCTAATTTGCCCATATGTTATTGATAATATTGAATAAGGATACAAAATACAATATAACATTGTTTGAGGCTCTTTGAAAGTAAGAAAAATTGTTTAAAATTATCTTTAATATCTTTATTAATTAGGTATTACTACACTTAAATATAAAATAATCGTTTCTATATATTAAAACAGAATTTTTAAGAATAAAAATTATCATCTTTTTCTTAAAAAATTTAATTAATTGTCACAAAAATTTCATTAAAATTTTTCTTATACTTCTTAGTATATGTGTGAGAGATTTCTAAAAAATGTCTATTCAGTTGTCTGGAATTTTATAACAACTCTTTAAATAACTGTTGAGGAATTTTCATTTTTATGATAAAGAAATGTAGTAAGGAACTATTATTACTCATTTGTTTTTAGGGACACCAAAGTAAATTTTGAAAATAACATAAAAATCTACGATCAACTAATAATTTCTTTCTGTAAAATTTCTAGTCTACACATATAAAAATCTGTAATAATATTAAAGAGCATTTGAATAGAGTTCATTATCTTTGAATGGATTATATTCAGTAATCAATTGCCTTCTGACTTTTTAAACATAAAGAGTTTGATTAAATTAATTGTGGTTTCCTTGTTTAAAAAATAAAAAGTCTTACCATCTTTTTCATTTCGAAACAGTATATTGGCAACACATAAAATAAGGCAACAAAGGAGAACACTATTATATGCTGCATTGCTTTTAAAATTTGTCCACCGCACTTTTGCTTAGAAGGAAGTGAATATACCTCTTAACGGAAAGAATACAAATTAGGAAATGTTCACCCAGCGTGAAACGTCGCTTTTTAATAAACCCTTAGTTTCTGATTGGCGTATTATTCACAAAAACTTACAGCCAAAATTATCGTTTGGCGCCAGAATTCTTGAGAATTGTTTGCATGAAAATCATTTTATTTTCTCTTGAAGAATTTATACATAAAATCTGATTAATATGCAAAA
The DNA here is from genome assembly GCA_026543865.1 of Argiope aurantia. NCBI lineage: Eukaryota > Metazoa > Arthropoda > Arachnida > Araneae > Araneidae > Argiope > Argiope aurantia. Next base: position 22,280 of record JAPMOR010054223.1, read on the forward strand.
ATTCTAATGGCTTTTTAATCGTCTGCTTAATGATTCCCCTTTTTTTTTCTTTAAGAAAAATTAAATTTAGTATTTATTGGAAAAAACGCAAAAAATTAAAGAACTATAGAATCATTGCCTTTGAGGCAACGACAATAGACTAAAGTCCTGATTGCAGAAATTTTTTATTAATGATTGCACAATATTAATTTTTATTCGAAATTGGGTCTATATTATAATTTTTTGGGACTTTTCAGATAATTTTCATATAAAATAGCTTACAAATTTAAAGAAATTAATAATAAAATGGACCAGATAAATAGGTTTTAAAGGTTGATTTAAACAATCCATCAGTTCAAAATCAATTTTAAAAAATTCGATATCTCTATTTTGACGAATTTCCTCATTTCAAACCGGAGGGTTTCAGGTTCGAGACCCGATTCCACCGAAGAACCGTCGTGTAAGGGGGTTTGTTGCACGTTAAATCCGTCATGACCAAACATCCTTCCGCTGGTGTGGCGTGGTGTGGAGAGGGGGTGCCAGCTCAGGTGTCGTCCTCGTCATCTGACCGCGGTTCAAAATGACGAGGTCCGTCCCAAAATAGCCCTAGTGTTGCTTCAAAACGGGAAGTTGATATAACTAAACCAAACCTCATTTCAAACCTCAGAGAAACCGAAGCACATTTTTTTAATGATTTCTGTGTTTGTCTGCGAACACGAGAACTCAAGAAGGCATTGAGCTAGACCAATGAAATTTGTTATTTAGTATCGACATTACATTTGTAATTCATGTAAATTTAATAGATTTCTTTCAAAATGTGGACAAAGTCCAACATGAAGAAATCAGTTTGTCCGTTTGTATATGAACACCAAAATTAAACCAGCGGAAGTGGTCTTCCTAAAACTTTCTCATATATTCTTTAATAAAAGTGTTATCTCAATGAATGCATTGCATGGCATTGGCGTGCAATAGTTGCGAAATATTAATCTTTGGCGTAAATATACCAATTTTACTGAATCTATCGTGTAATGCTAGACGAGTTATTTGGCGATTAATTCCTGGCATGCGGTTACTAGTTATCAAAAAGTCGAATTTGTCTTTTAGACACATTTTTCCCAATTGATTGAAACAAGAATTTGACAAAAAACTGAACTTGTTGTCACAAAATTCTATACCTAATTTGATACATTTAATTACTTTTTTGAATTATCACGTCTATATGCTTCTGAAAGCACTGACCGATAGACAGTCAACTCATTGTTGGTTTTGTCTCCAATATTGACAGGTGTCTACACTACAGATGTTAAATCTGTGTACTGAATTTTATCTGTTAAACTCTCTTTGTTTTGCAGTTAGCGTGGTAATTTATATTCGGACAGACGGACTTCTTTTAAATAAATTTTACTCCTAAATAAATTTGATAGAAACCTGCTAGAAAATTTGCTGTAAAGACCGTATACCGAATTTCAACTATCTAGCTTAAAACGCATTTGAGATATCTTTTTCACAGGCAGATAGACGGACGGATGGACGGACATTTTTCGAAAATGGGTGTTTCGATCTCGGGAAGGTCTAAAACGTAAGGATTCGACAAAGTCTCAATTTCGAATTTTTTAACAAATTTCGAATTTTTTTTTCTCTGTACGAGAAAGTGAAAAGTTTATTTTATGTAGTAATTTTTTTTTTCAATTTCGTTTACAAACTAATAATATAGTTAATTTTTGGTTAGGAACATAACTAAGTTAAACTTTGAAACAAAAAAGAGAAAGAAGGAAGGAGAGCTTCTTGAAAAAATTTCAGAATTTCGAAATAGATTTCCTTGTAGTTTCTGCTAGATAAAAAGATTGTTGAACAATATCAAGCATTTCAAAGAACTTGACTTCTAAATTTTATTTCAGAGTATTTTATCAGAGTTTTTCAGTATTTTTCAGTGTAATAATATTTTCAGAGTATTTATCAGAATTTTTATATGGATATACATGACTTGTCATTTAAAATTATAATGTTCTTTTTTATAATTTATACTTACAAAAAAAAGTTTTTGTCTGTGCATATGTGTTTAGTCTACAGGACATACCATTAGAGCTACCGAAATCAGCACAGATATATTTTGAAATGTGCGAATGTACTCCTCAAAGTGGTATTTTTGAAATTTCTAATAGAATTTTTTAAAGATAAATTTAGCGAAATTTTAAAGTTTTTCAACCATAACACTCGAAGAGCACAAAAACAATTTTCTATATTCCTTTTAATATTTAAATAGTTGTCTTTTAAATTATACCAATTTAACTTTGTGCGAAGTTTCCTTAAATTTTGACGATGTTTTTTTTTTGTGTGAAATATTTTTTACAAGATTTTTTATTAATACATTTAATTGTTGCAGTGAAATTCAATCTATTTTCGTTATTTCATCAAATATTCAATCGTCTGATTTTTTTCTTTCATTGTCACAATTTTGAGACGTCAAAAAGTGGAATTTCATTACTTCAAAAGATAACGTGCCTTTAAAAAGTTTTTTCTAGATATTTAAGATTATTATGATAATCTGAAACGTTATAAATCTGTTTTTTTTTATAGAACAATTCGTGAACATTAAGTTATGCACGAGATATTTAAACTAATAATACGGCGAGTCAATAAGTTGCCAAAGGCAGTTAGTGAAATGTATTCCTTTGATGGTTTAACATTCCGATGGTTTAACATTCAGCGGTTTAGCGTTTCTAAACCGATAGTAATTTTGGTTGAACATTCAGAGTGGCTTTCATTTCTTCAAATATTACATTTTTAAAATGAATATAAAGAATAAAATCTAATTCTATACTGTTCAGTTTAATTGCATTCTTAGACATTAAAAGGTTTTCAGAATTATATCAAAGGCGGTATGTTTTAACTCTAGATTGTTGTTGCTCTCGAAATTAATAAAAATATGTATATTTATTTTATATATTAATTTGCATAATTATTTTTTATGAAAAAATTACATGTGTTTTGAATACTTACATTTAATTTAGGAAAATTATTTTTTTTTATTATTTTTTCTATGAAATTTTAACAAAACAATTAAAATGTGCCAATTGGCAACTTTATGAATTAAGCAATATCCTAGTGATGTAAATAACATTATAACAATTCTGCAATAAAAATAAAAGTCCTTTTTTTATCAATATATTTTTTAATGGAAATAAAATATTTTGATAGCATTTTTAATGATAAAATTTATTCATACAACAGCCATCTTGGTATTTTTCCAAATTTTCAGTTTAAATATAATTCCAGTTCCGCTTTCGTTATATATCGGTGTTTTCTACAAATATTTATCAAAGCGCATTTAAAAAAAAAAGATTTCCAAACATTCTTTGTTGCCCTTTGAAACAATCATATGATGCATATAAATAAAAATGTGTAGCAAAATGGCTGCACAAGGCATTGTACGGTTAAAATATTTGATTGTTTCTGATATCAAGCAATGAAAAACATCAACATTATTATGAAAACTACAATAAAACATGCAGTTTTTTTCCTCGGATGCAGACATTTAATGTATCTAGCTAACAGACTGATAAATCCTGTACTCATGACAAATTCTTGCCATCAAACAGCTGTAGGCTATCCTTCCTTTCATGGTAATGACTTCCTGGTCATTAGACAGAATATTAGAACTGATTCTTAGAATAAAATATTTCTTCATGTTAATGGCCTGATTATGTTCTATTTTTAAACAATTTCAATAAAAAAAATTATTGCAGGCAAAGGAAATGGAGAATAAATAAATAAATAAACGGCTGGTGTGATCTCCTCAGTATTTTCTCGCAAGAAGGGTTTAACCCTCCCACCCCTCACTCAAAAATTAAGGACATTGAGCAAGCCCTTGAACCCCACAATTAGATTTAGATTTTAATTTTCAGACTCCACACATGAGCGTTTTGTACTTTGTGCTGTAGTAAAGTAAACACAATATGCATTTTCAATCGATTGAAATCAAAATATAACCCAGAATTATAATTTTAATAATAACATTACATTACAAATTTCATTTAGAAAGTCCTTGTTTTTTTTTTTTTAAAGTTATTACACAATCTGAGGAAGGTCAATCTTTTGACAAATTTGTTTAAAAATTTGATACTTATCTTCTTTACATGTTGAAACTGTGTAGAAAATTCTATTCATATAGCTTTTTACATTTTACAGTGTTCACAGTACTCGGATCGACGTTGTTTCTGTGAACGAATTTCTCTTAAAATATGACAAAATATCTACAAATTTGATAAAGATCTATGCAAAACCCTCAGTCTAGTTTAGACCGTTTTTGAGTTATCGTGTTCACAGGCAGACGTTATTCCAAAATGTGTTTTTCGGACACAGATAAACCTGAAACGTAAAGATTCATCAAAATCTCAAGTTCGGATTCTTTGACGATAACACTTTCATTTGTTGTTATTGTTGTTGTGACATATAACACTTTACAAGCCCGCTGACAGTTATCTGTCAGCGATTTAAGCCGAGTGAGCGTCTCTTGTTTTTTCAGCAGTGCCAACTAGGGCCAAGAGTACGACTTAGCTACTCACGCGTCACAGCCCTTTTTACAGGGCGGACTTCATTTCCTTGACTCATCCACAGATCGTAATTTAGACCTGAATCAGAGAACGATCACCTCTGAACCAGTACCTCCCAAGTGGTATTACTCTCAACTTGGAGGACTTTGGGACCACGACAGATTAATACGAGCGCCAGCCACCACATACAGGGAGAGTCTTCAGCTAGCTGGGTTCGAACTCACAATCTAAGAAATGCGAGTCCAAACCCTACCAATCAGGCTATCCCGACCTACTTTCATTTCTATGCTTCGTATGCTAGAAAGTAAAAATGAAAGGTTTTGAATAGCTGAACTAAGGATAAGGTGTCTTTTTTTTAGTTAGAGGGTTCAAATTCAAAACCTGATTTCCTCAAAAATTAGCCATTAAAGTGATCTCGGTGCAAACTAACTGCTGATGAGGATGAATTATCCACCTGTTGATATAATACAGTAAGAAAAAGAGATTTCTGGCTCAGGTGCTGTTATTATTATCTACCATAACTGAAAATTGGCAAATTCTAAATTGCTTGTTGCAAACTCCTCTTGTTGCTTCCAAAGAAAAATGGTTGATATTATAACTACGCTGAATATAAATTCTGGTAACAAAAACTTGATCACTGATTGTTTGATTGAAACTTTTAAAAAGCTTTTTCACTGATGTTTTATGTTGAACATACACATAACACTTCACTATTTGACGGAGAGCATCTACGAAAGGAAAAAAAAGCAGAACGACTGCTGTTAAGATTGAAGAATTTTGAAACTGGCAAATTTTGTAAAAATAATATTGTTAAGATTCAAAGTTTTAATTTATTCCAGTAATATTAAATTATCACTCAAAATAAAGAAAATATTTTGCAAGGACGAAAACAAATTATGTATTGGGTTGTTCGGAAAGTAATTTCGATTTTTTCCGACAGAGGATTTAATTGTATTTTTTTGCACCCAACTTCCCATTTAAGCCGTATCATTTTTATATGCTTTGAGAGCTCATATAGCAAGGCTTGTGTGTGAAAAATTCCAATTCATTCTACGCAGTAGTTTTTGGTTGGTGCCCTTTTAAATATGGAGAGCGATAAGCAGCATTTTCGACATATCTTACTGTTTTACTACAGAAAGGGTAAAAATGCTGTTCAAGCCAGAAAGAAATGGACCGATGTGTATGGAGAAGGTGTGTTGACAGTACGCCAGTGCCAGAACTGGTTCGCTCAATTTTTTAGACGGTAAGACCTTCACCTCAAATGAGGAGGTCAAAAACCACCTCGATCCGTTTTTTGGCAGCAAAGACCAAACATTTTATGAGCGTGGAATGATGCTACTACCAGAAAGATGGCAAAAGGTGTTGGACCAGAACGGCCAATATATAATTTAATAAAGTATTTGTTTATTATACGAAAACTGTCTTTCATTTCCACAAAAAAAACGAAATTACTTTCCGAACAACCCAATAATTCACTAATTCTAGTTTTTTAAAACAGAATCGAGTTGATATTTCTACGCTACAGTGGAACTGGGAGGCTTTGATATATTTGCACATTTTAGGTTTTTCTAAGATGGAAAACAACATTTTAAGAATTTTATTTGTTATTCTTCTAAAATAGCAACTGAAGCACGGAAAGAATTAAACAAATGAAATTCTGTATGAGATTATCAGAAATTGTAGATTAAAGTCAAAAATGTGTTGCGAAAAGTCTGCCCGTGTGCATGTTAATAAGATAAAT
>JAPMOR010054224.1:3105-20340 GCA_026543865.1 Argiope aurantia
TCAATTCAATTATTCATACTAATTTATTAATAATTATTAATACAAATTATTTATACTAATTAATTATTAACTATTAATACTATTTATTCATACTAATCAATTAATTACATTATTCGCAACATATAAAGGATGATCGATAATGATTGTTGAAGCCATTTAAATTCAAAATTGTGTTACATATAGCAAAGGAAGTAATACTTATACTTAATTGTCTATGATGAATTTATTGAGATAAGTTACAACGCCTCTAGAGGCAATATTAAAAAAGTTACAAAAGTGTATCAAAATATAAAGGAGACAGATGACCTTTTTAGAAAGAAATGCACGCTATATCATAATAAAAGCACAGGAAAAACGTTTCATGGTTTTATCTGTAAAATTAGTGGAATTATTTTCGATTAAAATTATATTATATTAATTTTGTATGGATAAAATATCAAAGAAAAAAATTCTAAATTAAATACATGGAAGAGGTAATTTTTTAAAACGAAACTAAAAGTTACTCGATCTTCCAGTAATACATATCATGTAATATAGTATTTAAGAATTTAGAAATCTAGTTTCAATAAATTTTAATGTTAATTCTTAATTAAATAGCAACAATAATGAATAATATGCTTAATAATATCACAACATGAGTGAGTGTAATGACAAAAAAATGAATATCTTGTAAAAAAAATATTTAGAGTAAAAAAATAAGACAGAAGAGAAAGTTGTTTACTAAAAAAACCTGGTTCTGCTTTCATTTTTAAGTGGCTTAAAATGAGTTTTTTCGCAATAATTTATTTCGAAGCTATTGAAAACAAACTTTTAAATATCCATTCCGTTTTAATTGAAAATCTAACTGAAATCTTCAAAATTCTTTCTTGATTAATACCTATTACTCAAAAGGTAAATTTTTATTAAATTTGGTATCTCAATACATCAATTCGTCTACACTGCAATAAAATTTTGAGAATTTTTTTTCCTTACAAATTTTACATGACGCAATTTGAATATAATATGGCACATTATCATTTTAAAACTATTCGTTGTTTTCTTCATTTAAATCTGAATGGTTCACTGAAACGGGATGGTGCAGCGGCAAGGTCTTGGCTATGGAACCAGAAGATTTCATGTTCGAGACCCGATTCCACCGAAGAACTGTCGTGTATCTGATGCACGTTAAATTCGTCGGTGCTAAATGTCCTTCCGGTGGGGTATTGTGGAAGCATGGAGAGAGGGTGCCAGCTCAGGTGTCGTCCTCGTCAACAGACCGCGGTTCAAAATTACGAAATCCATCCCAAGTTAGCCTAGTGTTGCTTTAAATCATGACTTTAAAACAAGTAAACTAAATACGGCGTCCTGTTGGTAAGGCATCCGTTCCTGAGGTTGCCAGGCTCCAACCCTATTCTATGGTTACATTAAAAAAAATTAGTTAAAGTGTAAGAGAACAAGATAAATTTCCGTCTGTATGAAGAATTAGAAAAATTTTACTAAAATTATTTCAATTGTTCCTGTTTTTTACTTTTATTTTCTTCTATTAGCATATTTAAACTATCTCTGAATAAACAATTTTAAATTAAAATATTTGCCAGAAATAATTTTATGTTGAATGAAAATTTTTCTGTCAAAGCAATAAAAACGATGCATTAATTAAAAGATATTTCTGAGTTTTTCATTATTAAGCAACGAATAAGAGAGCTTATTATTTTTTCCAGTACTTTAAGAAAAACTATGTTTTAAGAATTTTCGCATATTTTATTTGAATAATTAAATTCTCTGAAAGGGAGAATTTGATAAAAACGAAAATATTTCATAAGGAAGAAATAATATTTTAACAGAATACCTCATTTAAAACAATAGAATCCACCATTGAAATATTTGTTTCGTTTTTTATTGCCATTAAGCTTCTTCGGTAATTAAATGCAGTCTGTGAATTTGGAAGATAATCAGATTTCGTATTTTGAAATATAGATGATTTTTAAAGGTAGGAGTTTCATTGCAGCAAAATTAAAAAAATAAAAAATTATGTTTCTTATTTTGTTATAAATTTAGAATTGTTTTCCAGTTAATTCTTTAATTTTTATTAACTATCATATTCTTTGCCTTTAAATAAAGTGATTTAATAGCTTTCTAAAAGTTTTAAAATAAAAGAATAATTCATTTCCAGAAACACAAAAACATATTCTTTTATCTTTTTACTTATCTAAAGAGCAAAGAAAAATTTTGTCGTATATATCAGACTATAATTTTAAATAGCTAAAGTAAAAATAAAAATATTTTAAACCAAACGATTGTTAAAATATTCACTGAAACTGTAAAAGAAGAGTGCGAAAAATATGTTTATTTCAACGAATTGTGTACTTAAAAGATTATCTCGCATTATAAAGAAACCAATTTGAAAGTGGATTGAAAAAATATCATTGAAATCGGCATATTTTGTTCACAGATTAAGGAATGAAATCTATCCTTATATTCATGAGAAAAGTTTTTCCTAAGCTACTTAGGCTGTCTTAGGAATAATTATGCTTCAAGTCTGATACTTAATGTAAGATTGGAGATTAGTTGGGATATCTTCTAAGGAGAAAAACAGCGAAAAGAAACAAACTTTTGGGCTAGTTCCAGGTTTTCTCGTTTCTGTAAGTTACTTTTTGTTTGTTTGGCTGGAGAAAATAACAGCAAGTAAATATGCACTTTGTTTAAAGATGTTATGTTAGCCTTAATTACACGGTAGTTTTTGTACTTTTTTTTGTTTTGCAATGTTTAATTTAACTTTAGGAGCTATTTCAAAGTTGTTCCATTTTTTAAATTTATTTTGCGCTCTCTTGACAATCCCATTCATAATATTCATATACTTTCATTTTTTTTTATGCTAAGTAAAGTTTTTCTCTCAAGTACTTCTATATATCATAACTAATGCAATGTTTTAGATATGTTTTTGTATTCCATATTTTTTCTCTTTATATTTATAGTTTGGTTTCATATACAAAGCGGCACTAAAGAGTCTTTAAAATTTTAGGCAAGGCTATAGAATTTCGGTTATTTGCAATGGAATATAGAGGCGTAAAATTTTGGAAGTCTATTTGGCTATTAATTCAATTAAAACTAGCAGGATAGGTTTCCCCAAAACTTTCTCGCATACTCTAATAATTATTCATATGAAAGAATGCCTTACCTTGCATTGGCGTACAATAGTTACGAAATACTAACTGTTGGTGTGAATTTAGCATTTTTCTAAATCTATTACATTACCCATGGCGAGTTATTTGCTATTAATCCCTAGAATGCGTTATTAGTATCCAAAAATCGAATTGAATTTTTATTTTAGACACGTTTTTGTAAGCCAATTTCAAAAAAACGGATACACGAAACTGCATTTGCAGTCGCAAAATTCCATTTTAAATTTTATATATTGAAATCATTGTGTTTTTGAATTATCCCATTTCATATGCTGCTGAAAGTACAGACCGACAGACGGTCAACCCCTTTGTTAGTTTGGTTTATAATGTGACTGGCGTCAAATCTATAGATGTTGAATCTGTGCACCGACTTTTTTTCAAACTTCTTCTCTTCGTTTTCTAATTTTCGTTCTAATTCCTAATCAAATAGAAGGACAGGCGGACTTCCTTTGAAGAGATTTTACTCAAAATTTGATAGAAATTTAGAAATTTAATATAAAGACTCAATTTCAAATACCAATAGTCTTTTTTAACGCGTCTTTGAGATATCTCTCTATCACAGACCGACAGACATTTTCCAAAAATGTGCTTTTCAAACTCAAAGAAATCTAAAACATGGAGATTCGTCAAAATCTCGAATCTTTTGACGATTGCTATACTTTCTCCTATACTACGTATGAGTGAAAATAAAAAGATACATCAGCTTAAATGTTAACGTACAAATGATCAAATGATATAATGATAATACAGCAAACCACTATTTGTTATTTTAAGTACGATTAGTGTTATTGTTATTAATAAATACTATTAAATTACTGTGCATTTGTTAATAAGTATTATATTAAATATTTGTTAATAAGTCTTTTTTATCACTTTCCTCATTCCTCCATGTCTCAGAATACCCTAAATCCAAAATAAACACATTTTTGATATTATGCATGTTTGTCTCTCTGTCCATGTCAATTATCTGTCTATTCACGTGGTAATTCAGACAGGCTTAAGGTAGGTAGATAGAATTTGGTATATGGTCTTTACACCAAAAATGTAGATTTATATCAAGTTTTAAGCGCAATCTATTTAGAGGATATTTGTCTGTTCAACTGTCCAGCTACAAATGAACCTGGTAACTATAAAACTAAGCTAGATAAATAAGACTTGGCACACGTGTATAACAAATGAATTGTAGATTTGTTCCAAATTTGGATTCAAATCTGTTTCGACGTTAATCATCTGTCAATATATTCTTCTTCTTCATACAAGTGAACACGATTGGTTAAGAACTCAATAATTTAAATATATAAAATTTGGTACGTGCTCCTGTGATTATAATAGTAGTTTTGTCTCAAATCTTCGTTTCAATCTCTTAAAAACTTAGTCTAAAAATTATAATTTATATTCTAGTATATGTGTTTGAATAGCATTCCAGCGATCAATCGCCAAAAGAAAGAAGCTAAACATTGGAACCTAATAGGCTAATTTCTAATTATTTTTCGTCTTTGCCATGAGGTTAATACCCAAATGCTATTTTTTCCTTATATGATTAAGTAGACAATTGTCACCTGTTTTGGATTCAGAAAATAAAAGTCAGAGCAGTCGTTAATTATATTTACGCAGTAATATAAACAATGTTATTAAAATGATCATTAGGGTTATTTTGGAACAAGACTCGTGTAAATATAAACCGCACTCAGTGACAAATACAGCACCTGGACTGACATGTCCTCTCCAAATGGCAGCACTACACAAGCGGGAGAAAACGGATTTAAGGAAAACCTGTCTCGCGCACATGACGTTTTTTGAATGAAATCGGGTCTAGAACCTGGAAATATCCGACCCTAAAACCGAGATTTTACTACCAGGTCACCACAGCTTGAGCACTATGGGCATTCCCGACCTCATATATGATCAATAATTTTATGGGATGGGATAATAATAATTTTATTAGATAAAATGCGAAACAATTTGAGGGATCAAGTCTATAGATTTGATTTTAATATTATTCCCACATCGTATACAAATTTATTGCATTTACTTAATCCAATTATCTTCCGGTATTTTCAATTTTATTTTCTTAAATTAGTGATAATAAATTTACTTCCTTTCATGCACTGCATTTGTTCGTTTTAACGAATTTTAAAACGAACGAATTAAAAAAAAAAAGAATACGCCTATAAGTTAGAATATTTTATCTCAAATAAATAAAATAAAAAGCTTTTTTTTTTTAAATATGAGGAGGGAGATAAATCTAAATTGAAGTAAAAAAATCTTTTAAAGTTGCCATTTTGGAAAATATTTAACCTTACATTACATTTAATGTTACCGTAAATTATGTTTAAATAAAATTACCTTCAAAGACAAAGGACTAAAATTTAAATTAACACATTTTTCCCCCTAAATTTTAGAAAAATTTTACAAGTTTGCATAATTTTGCTTGAAACTGTGCTTATAGGTTAAATGAACTAGATTATATAAATGAACAGAAACGGCATTCTCATTTTTATTGAATACATTGTGACAAATTGAATAAAAAAGGAACCTGTCGATAAATTCAGAATATTTTGTCTTAAATAAATGTTATAAAATCCGAATTATTTTAAATTATGAATATTAATCTAATATGAAAGGGAAAAACCATTTAAAGTTGCAATTTTTGAATATATATTATTTACCGTCTTAAATAATTAAAAAAAATCTGGAAAGTTAGAGATACTATTTTCGATATAATCATACAAACTATAGTAATGAAGTCAACCAGCAAAGGAAAAATATATCTTGGTTAATGTTTTCGGTATACCTTGCTTTTTAAAAATAACAGCTTCGATTTTTCTTTTCAAAAATATAAGTTCTTCCCAATTTGTTACTTGAAATTAATAGCACAATATATTCCTTAAAAAAACTAATCATTTTAAATAATTTTTCGAATATATATTTTTTGCATATTCTTAGGAAATAATAAAGACACCAGGATAAGCATTAAATAACTTCATTTCTAGTCCATATTGTTATAAATTCGATATTTAATTTTAAACTTTTTTTTACTTGAAATAATAGGCTAATTTTAATTCTTATTTATCGTAGCAATTCCAATTTCATTATTTCTAACACAATAATAACAATTAATAATCTTATTATTCTTTCTTATATGCTGAAAATTTCAAATATTTTTGCAATGAAGTGAAATGGTTATTCATATGCAACACTATGCTGTCTTTGACTAATAAATTATACTGTATTACTGAGGTGAGAATTTAGTGTTTTAGTGAAAATCAATAAGTTTTATATAAGTTTAACAAGAATCAAAAATAGATGCTCAAATAGAACTGAAAATATTATCCTGGAACGATGGGATTCGTTTGTCAAATTAAAAAAATCGCGCATACTAAATCTAAAATAATGAATGGTATACCATAAAATATACAATAAAAAAATGAAAAAGCTTATAATTTGTTCACAGAAAAAGAAAGAATTGTTTGATTTTTCTTTTGCTTTTATGCTTGCTTCAATAAACAGAGGGATCGATAAAGCCCTTTCAAATCCTTTGAATTCAAAATGGCGTCTATAGACAAGGAAGTAACGTGTTTCTTTATTAATATGAGTATTCTGTATTAATTTGAGGCAAGTTACAGAGCCCGCCTCTAGCAGCAAAAGAAAGAATTTAAAAAGTATACCATAACAAAAAGTATAGGGTATTGAGTACAAAGGACAATTAAAAAATGCTTACCCTAATAAAAATCCAGGATAAAGTTTCATATACTTATCTGTAAAGTGGAAGAATTAATTTGCATTTAAAAATATGAATTCCCCAGGACGTGGTAAAGAGATCGTATGTAAAGTGAAAAATATATTATCGAATAGATTTTATGAGTTAAGCACTAGCAAGGGGGAAATTTAAGAAGCGAAAAATAATTTAAAAGATCCTAGAAACTCATGGATCCTAGAAACTCATGAACGTCATAGGAAGGACAATTTTTCAAATCGTGGAGAATTCAAAATTTTGATCGCAAATATCTCGATCATTTGGCAGATGAATCCATGAATCTTTTTTTTTTTATTATCTAACAATAAGCATTTTTCTAATTGCTTATTGTTAGATAATAATTGCATAGATAATAGTTGCATTTTCCATTTCCTTTACTTTTTATAATTTAGCTATTTAGCCATTAGGGGTTATCTCAAAAAGTTTAGCATTGTCACTTTGCTGAAAGTATATATTATTTCCCTGGCTATACGAGACGCCGTTTTGAATTTAAGGGGCTCAAAAGGATTTAACCGATTTTAACAATCTCCCTGTATATTGAATTCTAGTGTAACATATTTATGTATTATAGGAGTTCATATATCGCGATAAAAATTAATTTGTCAATTTATTCTACAGCTACTTCTCATCCCACTCATGAGAGAAATTCAACATTTTCAAATCCTTTTACTTTTTTTCTTCGAAAAGCGAATGCACACATTTGATTTCTATTTACAAATGAGCACTAAAAGTAATCAAGCCTCCAATAGCAATATGTGGAGTTAGAAATTAGAAACATAAATTTGTTCAATAACGCATATCAGGTAAATACTACATTGGAATCAAACATGAAAAGATGGACTTTCGTAAAATATTCCACACTCTACGAAATCTGTAAAGAAAGTCTTTGGCTTACAAACGGCAGAATATAGAATATGCATTTGGCTCAATTATTCTATCATCTGGAATGACAATAAATAAAAACATAACCAACAGAAAAATAAACTTCGTCCCACTCATTTGACAAAAAAAAATATCACTCTTAGAGGCAAATTTGAGTTTCGTTTTCCTGTATGTGATAACGATAAAAATAATTAAATTTTAATAAAACAAAGCCACATGAAAAAGTTTAATAAAAATAAAATATAATTTGTAATATAACAAATGGAGAAACATAATTATAAAAAAGAAAAATAAGCGAGAAAAAATATAATCATATTCTTGCTATAGCAAACCGATCATTGTACATATTTTAGAGAAAATTTTTCACAAATCTGGTTGAATAAAGTTCTCTACATCTGCATAGAACGATTTTCTATAACGTTTAAACTAATTTAAGCACGAGGGTTTAAATATTGGTGAAAGTAATTAAACTGTTGCTTAAAACAATTTCACAGAAATATTCTGCAGATCAAATAATATACATTAACAAATATTTCGTGTTTGTTAAGGTTAATTCAATTAAAAATTTATTATTAATAATAAATTGTAAAAATGATTAAATAATTCACTACACTAATCGGTTATTATTAGTAATTGCCATTTTTTTATTACTGATGATATCAAATTAATCGCAATGTATACTATTAAAAATATCCAGTGAACTTCTTTTTCTTATTTTTTAATTTATTCGCCTAATTTGTTAAAAATGCAAATTCAAGTTAATATCTCATTTAGGCTCATAATTGTATTCCAATGGAATGCAGAAATTTATCCCAAACCAAATATATATATATATATATATATATATATAATGTTTTGAAATCTTTATTTTAAAAAAGTATGGAATCTCTATAAGAAGTATAATAGAAGATAAAATGCCTATTAATCCATAATAACAGTTAAAAAAAACCTTAAAACTATCGCTTAAGAATCGCACTCACACATAAATTATATGCTATCGTTATTTTTTTATAATTTACCTTTGATTATAAATCAGGACCCTTGTAATTTCTGTTTCAGATCAAAATATTTGAGTGCACTTCCCCAATAAAAACATTCATTAATATATATGTTTATGTTCTGTTATATTATCAAATAATTTAAAAATTGAATATCTCTGAAAAAAATATAGTTTTAAATGTTTATATTAAAAACCATAAACTACATACCTTGTTTTATCCAAATGAAGAATAGTCCATTGAGAATCACAAGAATGTATCTATTAAACGTCATTTTATGACTGAATATGTATAATCCAATTATTTTCTCAACAAGTATTCACAAGTTAACAGTCAGAAATTATACGTAGATGATTTCGCTCACACTTATATAAATATTAATATACATATATCGAAAATTATATTGAATGAAGAAATGTATTTTAAATTACAGTACACTAGAATCCGTTAACGATTATGTACATGAAATGTCAGATACAAAGTTTTCTCAAACTAGTTGTTCTCACCTACTGTTTTAACGAATTTTATTATTTTATCCACTAACATTTAGATATAAACTGAATAAATCTTATAAAAGTACCGATATTATATGGACAAACGTGATTCTTGAATTGCTCAAACAGTAACGTGCACGAAAAAAAGGGACAGATACAGAAAACCAAAACCACGTTGCCGGTACAAGTCTGCTTAGAGAAACCGCACACCCGCTCTTTACGGTAACTTCTCCGGGTTTGTGGCATGGGGCGGTCACTGTCCCGAAAAGCTTTTCCAGGAAGAGGGCGCACGGATAGCAGATGCTAGCTCAATGATTTAAAGGTTGTTTTTTATTTCGTCCGGAAAAGGAGAAATCATCTGCGGGGGCAATTATAAGTTTCGAAAATCTGTCACTTTTGTGGAGGCGGCGAAAGTCCAAATGTTGTGGGTGGCAGGAGTTGTATTTTAACGAAGGTTTTAAAACTTCTACCGCCAGAGGCATTTTGTTTGTGAGAGATAAATACAATGAAGGAAATATAAAAGATTTATTTTCTGTGTGTAACGAAATTCTTTTATCATATCCATAGGAACATATCCTTAGGACAATGATAGACTCTTTTAGAATCTTTGAGAATTATTGATTTAGGGTTATGAAATTTATATACATATATATTAAAATATAAATATGTAAAATTTCTTAAAAATGTTTTTAACTAAATATGTTTTGTAAATATAAAAGATATATGGCATATTTGTTGATTAAATCTATAACCACTCTATTATTTCCTTCTTTTCTAGTGATCAAATAAAATATCCAATTCATTTCCTTTATTAGGATAATAAACCATATGAAGTAATCCCCTAAAACTTTCTCGCATACCCTCTAATAAAAGTTTCATTGCAAGAAACACCTTGCATGGAAATGGTATATAATATTTACGAAATATTAATCGCTGTCATGGATTCAGCATTTTTATAAGATTTATCGTGGAATGCTTTGATGAGTAATCCCCGGCAGTAAATAGTATTCAAAAATTGTATTTCTGTTTTAGACGTATTTTTCCCAATCAATTGAAACAAAATTTTGACACAAAACCATATGGAAAATTATTTATATACTTAAGTCATCTTTTTGAAATTATAGTGTTTACATATTTCTAAAAGTACAGACTAACAGACATTCAACACCATGTTGGTTAGGCATCTGGAGTATAGAGGTTAAGTTTGTATACCAAATTTTAGCAGTCTAGCTCTCTTCGCTTTAGTTATTGCGTTAACTTTTATTCGAACAGCGGTACAAACAGAATTTCTTTGAAATTATGTAGTTCGAAATTTGATAAAAATCTGCAAATTTAGTATAAAGGCCGTATACCAAACTTTATCCGTCTAGCTCAATGAGGTTTTATGTTATTTTCATCACAGACAGATCGACATTTTTTAAATGCGTTTTTCGAACTCAGATAGGTCTAGAATATGGTGATTCGTCAAAGTCTCGAGTTCGAATTATTTGATGACTACAATAATTTCTATATATTAAGTAAACGACAGAGTGAAAAATAAAGAAAATCACAATACCTTAGATTAGGAAGCGAACAATTTGGATTCATTAAAATCAATATTATAATTTAAATTTCTTTTCATTAAAAACAAAATATTGATAGAAGTTTTCAGATACAATAAAGATATATTCTGGAAAAAAAAATTAAGATTTGTTATAATCTAGACTCACAGAAGCTATGTAGTATTCTTTTAGATGATAATTTTGTACTGCCATATCATATATTTTAACAAATACATGTTTTTTTCTATGTGAAGTAAATTTTAAAGGAAAATCTTTTTGGTATATTCAGGAAATCAATTCTAGGAATGAGGAAATTTCAGAAAATTAATTTTATTTCATAAGACGTTAATGTGCCAGGACCCGATAAAACAAACTTTTATGCGAATAAATATTTCAATGAGTATTCACTCATTTCATAAGGAAAAGGTATAAATCCGCTTTGCTTATACCTGTAAGGTATTTTCATTATAACAATACTATGAAATCGGACACTAAATTTCATTTCAATGTTAATAGAGAACCAGACCACTGCATTTGAACATGTAATAAGTATAGGAAGAAAATTAAATAAATAAATATCATTACAAAGGAGATGTATGGAGCTAACAAGGAAATGACACGATGTTGAAAATTCAGTTCGGGATGAGATTTAGTATAAAGGTAGTATATATTTAGAATGTTTATTCATGAAAATATTAAAACGCAATAGCCAGTCAATTTCGAAAAAATTGCCTTCACACTTTCTGTATAGCTTATATACTAATAATGTGACACCGTTACCTAGGCGCGAATAGTATAGTGGTTAAGACACTGGCGTAGCAAGCAAAAGACACGAATTCGATCCTGGACTATCAGTTTTTGCTTCTTTTTTAAAAAAAAATTTCTGATTTTTTTCAGATTAATTTAACAATTTATAAACAGTTTTAGTTAATATGCTTTTCAATTTTTTTGGCGAAAATAAATATTTATTCTCCTAATAAGTGGGTTAAAATTTAATTTTTAGAAGAAAAATAATTATAATTATAAATGCAATATTTTTAAATATTCAAAATAACCTAAATTAAATTAAGATATTAAAGATAATTTCAATTAATATGAAATTATATAATTTTTATATGCTTTAAAATATATAATTTTTATATGGAAAATGTATGTATTTTCTCCTAATACCTGAATAATATTTAAAAAAAATTAAAATATGAAAGCGTTTTTTTTGTTTAAAAAATATATTTAAATAAAATTACAAATTAATATGCAACTCTTAAGTTTAATTAATATGCAACTTTTTTTATCAATCAAAAACTAATGTTTTAAAAATAAATCTCCCTTAAAATTAAATATTCATTCACATAATACTTTAATTATAATTTTATTTTTCAGTAGAAAAAATAAACACATATATAGCTTAAATGAAGATAAATATTAATTAAATTACTGACATCGTAAAAATATTTCATTTTTATTATGTACAAGAGACAGAATTATCGTAAACACATTTGAAACAAGATGCATATATATTTCGACATCTTGCAAAATTCATAATAATGAATATCCACAAGATAAACTTTAAAAGAATAGATAAAAAAACCAAATTTAATTTACCTTTAAAAAATATTTGTTTTTCTTCAGAAAAGCGAGCAGCGCACAAAACATATCGTTTGTTACTAAAAATTATGAACCACCTGCCTATGCATTTCATAAATTAACACCTGCCTTCCACTTTTTCTTTTCAATTATTAACATTTGAATGTTTGCGGATATAATATTATTTTTTTCAGCTGCTCTCTTTAATTCTCAGATATAAATACAGCTTCTTTGAGTTATTACGAATATTTTATCTTTAATAAAATCCGAAAATTTAAAACTGTTAATGATTTTTAAATAAAAATAGTTATTCTGAAATATTTTTATAGTTAAAATTATATTTATAGTTTGTTTTTATTATACTTATAATTATTTTATATTTATAATTATTTTAACACTTAAACATTAAATTATAGTTATAATTCAGGAACAATATACATGAACGTAATTATTTTTCTTTTAAAAAATAAGTGATAACTTATATTTTAAGAGAAAATGCATTTATTTTTTCCATATAAAATGAGTATCATATTAATTGAAACCATTTTTAAACTGTTAATTTAATTTAAGCATTTCTGAATATTTTTTTAAAAAATACATTCATGCTTATAATTATATTTTTTCTAAAAGTTAAATTGTAATCCACGTATTAGGAGAATAAATATTTGTTTTTGCATTAAAAAAAATGAAAAACATATTATTTAAATTTATTTGTAAATTGTTAAATTAATTTGAAATAAATTTTATATATATATATATATTTATATATATATATATATATATATATATATTCTCCTAATCTAGGAACCTTTTTGCTGCGCCAGTGTCTTAACCGCTATATTATACGCGCCTCAGTATTATTATTAATTTATTAGTATATAAGCTATGCAGAAAGTTGGAGGTCAATTTTCTCGAAATTGACTGGCTATTGCGGTTCAATATTTTCGTGAGGGAACATTTTAAATATATACTACCTTTATATTAAATCTCATCCCGAACTGAATTTTCAACCTCGTGCTCTCCCCTTGTGTGCTTAAAAGATCAATAATTGAATTAAACTTTGCATAGTAGAAAGCTTGGAAATTTGAAGTCATTGCAACCCGAAGCAAAAAAATATTGGTTAATTTTTTTTTTTCTGAAAGAAAGTATATTGACATTTCAAGTATTTTTGATATTTAAATTTATTTTTCTTTTCCTGTTAATATATTGAAAACTTATTCATTCGAAATTACTGGAACCACCAATCTTTTATTGATAAATTTTAAAAAAAAATGTTTGGTCTTCAATTGAATAAAGCAAGAGAAGACGACATTATTTTTTTACTTAAATGTAGCAGGACATTAATATTTGCTACATTTTTGACAAACAATATTGTCACGTAGATACTTTAGTGTGGAACGCAATGACACACACATGAAGAAGAGCTACATCAATTTATTAATTCACCTCAGAACTGAGAACACAGTGACTGACAAATCTTCTGCTTTTATATTAGCATTGAAAGTTCCAGAATACTTTTCTGGAGACAGTAAGAAAAGTCCAGAACATTTGTCTGGTAAACTAAAGAAATGTTCAGAATCTTCTGGAACATGAAATAAAGGGAAACATAAAATCAAGAAATCAAGAAATTAGATATTTACACAAACTGTGAAGCGCATCGTCTCTAGCGGGATTCGAACTTGCTATCTCCTGATTATGATATCAGTGCCATGACCATTCGGCCACGGAAAGTTCACTGCCATTTTTTCAATGCGGCAATATGAAATAAATAAAAAAAACAGCTGATATTTTAATGAAGTAAATAAAATAATATTTTAAAAAATAATTTAATTAATAATTAATTTTATTAAACAAATACTAAAAAATACCTTACATTTAAAATTAGTAATATCTGATAGCAAATTAGTTATTCAAATTTTCCTCTGTTGCTTTAAAAGGTTTTTTTTTGACAAAATATGAAATTTTGAGTCCTTTTTTTGATTGATCAAATTTCAATGTAATAATGGTTTGTGATTTATTAAAATGTCAGAAAAAATAAGCATGGGAAATTGAGGGCAACATGCAGATGGATTTTAAATATTAAAAACAGTTAAGCTTAAAAAATAATTTACATTTTTCTTTTAAAGTTTTAGCTTCAATTTGCTAAAATAAATTTGAATTACATATAATTTCTTATATAAAATGGAAATTTTGGAAACATTTGGACAATTTTAATTATTCACGACTTCGAAGGAAATAAATATGAAAAACTAAAATTCCAATGCATTAAGTATTTGACCAATATACTGAACTATTTTACAGTAAGTAAGTATCATCATGAAAAAATGAGGAATTTCAGTTTGACTTTCAGGCGTCAACATGGATAACATTATATTTTCACTTGGAAACATATGCATTGACGAATTGGAAAAATCTGTTTATTTATATTAAATTTGTATCTAAATATATTTAAATTTTCCTTTTAATATTAATTTGAAATTTCTGATTAATACATCCAAAATTATCTACAGAACTTCAGCAAAAAATCATCGGGATTTTTTAAAATCAAATTAAAAATTAATAGAAAGGATTAAACAATAAGAAACTATATAATAAAATTTATAAGATTTTTTTTAAATGTTCTTAGAAAAAAAAGTATTTGAAAACCTTTCGCTGAATTTGAATCTTAATATTTTTGAATTTTCGTTTTAATACAATTTTAAATTCATGAATAAAACATCAAAAATTACTGACAGAACTTCAGCAAAAAAATTTTGGGGAATTTTTTTTTACAATCAAAGTAAAATAATAGGAAGGATTAAACAATAAGAACTACTTCAAAAATCATATAAAAAGTTTTATAAGATTTTTTTTTAAGTGTTCTCAGAAAAAAATAATTGAACACATTTTGTTGAATTTGTATCTATATATATTATAAATTTCGTTTCAATGTAAATTTGAAATCCATGAAGAAAAAATTCAAAATTATCTAAAAACTTCAGCAAAATAATCTTTGAGATTTTTTTTCGCAATCAAAGTAAAATAGAAGAAAAGATTAAATAATAGAAACTACTTCAGAAACTATATAAAAAAAGTTTTCCCAATTTTTTTAACCTTTTAACCCATGAAACAAAACTGAAAGCATTCCAATGACATACAGCTTCACAATTTGTTTTTCATTTTATGCAGTAATTAATTTTCTCCACTCTGTATTATTGAGTTTTAGGAAGATTTATAAAAAAAATAAATAAATGTGGAATAAATTCAAAGAGAAGATTATGCGTGTTTACAAGCTTTAAACTGATAAATGATCTTGGAACTTACCATATTATACATTATTTCTACAGTGCATAAATTATATAAAAAAACAGAATAAAAAAATTATATATTCGATTATTCTTATAAAATGCAACACAGAAAAGAATAAAATAATTTCGACAAAAAAAAAGTCGAAATGTACTTTGTGGGGAAAAACCCTATTAAGTAAGGGACAAAAAC
This sequence comes from Argiope aurantia, assembly GCA_026543865.1. Lineage (NCBI taxonomy): Eukaryota > Metazoa > Arthropoda > Arachnida > Araneae > Araneidae > Argiope > Argiope aurantia. The sequence goes on from JAPMOR010054224.1 coordinate 19,000, forward strand.
ATGTTTTGATATACGAGTGTAATAAATTCAAATAATGCACTTTCTTTATCAAAAGCACAGCAGCGAAAATCCGCGGCAAGAGTTTTCATAAGGCATAAAAATCCATAAATAATAAAAATGCTTTTAGATCGCGTAATTTTCTCGTTGATGTTCACTTGCGCAAGCGTACAATGTTCGCTATAAATTGAATAGATTTTCCTGTTCGAAATTTTATTAAATAAAAACCTAGCATTTAAAAAAAACCCTTCTTTTTACTTATTCCAAAGAATACTTTACTTATTACAAAATATACTTATTTTAATATTATTTACAATGTTTATAACCTTCTCTATTTTTAGGTGTATCAAAAGTTCAGAAAGAAAGCATGAAATCAAAAATTGTCTCTCTTTTTAATTATATATATATATTTTAAATATTACAGAAATTCTCTTATTTCTAAATAGTAAGTATAAACTGATTTTTTGTTTTTTAAGGAAAACATGCATTAATAGTAATCATGGTATGATCTAATATTTGTATGGACATTTTTCCTCATCCATAATGAAACTGAAAATTATTTTTGTCTTTGGCGCATTAATTAATTAATATTTATTGCAAATGCATTAATAAAATGAAATTCCTGAAATTTTTTGTAACATTTTATCTGAATGCAACGCTTTTGAAAAAAAAAAACTGATTAGAAAATAACGTTTACCTCACCACGGTAATGGAAGTATTTTAAATTTAATACTGAAAGATAAAATGTGTGAAATTAACCTTGTGTCCTAAAAATTAGATAAAATAAACAAACTATCAAAGATTTAATTAATTAGACTGTATCTCCAAAATCTGATTACTTTAGTATTAAATATTTAACTATAAAACAAAAAATTACAACTTATAAATTTAAATAGAAATGTTTATAAAGGCGTACTATTAAATAATTCAAAACGACAGATATTTTTAATTTCAATTATTTTGTTTTTATTTTAAAATCTATGGTTTTGGAGACCTTTTACTAAATAAAGTTAGGTAAATGAATTTAATTTAGTTGAGGATTTACCTATGAATAAGATATAAACGTGTTGACATAACAAACATATCATATTGTTCAGAGTACACAAGCATAATATATTAACGAAGAATAATTTAAAAAATCGATTGCAAAAGCCAAACTTTTGAAACACGAAACAAGACAAATGAAAAAAAAAATAATTTAAAAATGAAGCATTTTAGTTTTTCACATATAATCAATGCAATCTGAATTAGCAATTCTTTTAGCTTTTCTTTAAATAAACGTCGGCGATAATTTTAAATAAAATGTTTTGATAAACGTTAATCAAATATAAAACCAATATAGAC
>JAPMOR010054224.1:20350-32638 GCA_026543865.1 Argiope aurantia
ATTAATCAAATAAAAATAATAAAGAAGATTGATTATTTGATGATGATGACGCTTAAAAAAATCATGCATGGGTAAAGCTGTAAAGAAAAAATTCGAAAATGTCCTAAAAGGGTTTTGTGCCTTCGATTCATATGTATGCAAAAGTTAAAGTTTATTGTTGACGATTGAGTAGTCCCATAGCGACAGAATAAATAAATAACATGCACATAACATTTCTTTTAAATATATAGCATCTGAATTTGCATTTTATTTCAATCTATGGACAAAAGAGTGTTTAAAAACTGGTTAATGGTTTTGAAATGACATCTCTATTGTATCTGAATGCACAAGCTATTAATATTCTCGCACGGTAGAATTCAGAAGTAAAAAAATATATATCTTCAAAATTAAAATAAATTTCCTATTTGCATTTCCTACTAAAATTTTTGATACATAACTAGTTTTATGAATTTCTGTTTCATTCATTTTTTTTTCAAATTTTCATTTTATCCTTTATGTTTTCTTAATTTCAGAGAATAATCTCTATTTTATTCTATCACTAGCCGCCTTTGGTGACCAGCCGGTTCGCCAGTATTACCGCTCGCTACAATTTTCAATTAAATATTTTACGTAACTGGTCTCCTAAAGGATTCTCAAACAAAACATATTTAATATTCAAATTTTGATAGTCATACCAAATTTATACTGTTTAGATCGATTCGTTCAATGTACTATATATATTCTGCTAATTTGCTGTCATTTCCGGCAAAACTTCAACTTTAATTTAAAATGTAAATAATGAAATTGCAATTAATATTAAGATATTTTTTAATAAAACCAAGCGTTTTATTTTATTTATCCTCATTATTGTTATTTATTAATTATTATTATTATTGAATGTGAGTATTGCAAACAGAATCGCTCGGTATTTAAGTCTTATGTTAACTACAAAATATTTTTCATAATTTATGTAATATCTCAAACAATAATTCAACAAAAATTTCTGAGACTCAGCATAAAATTCAGTTTTTAGTTTTGCTTTCAAAAGGATTGAAATGAAATCAATAATAATATTTTTGATCCGGCCTATAACTATATTGCAAAAATTATGAAGTCTAAATTTAATGCAGTAAGGTATCATATTCTAAGAAATATTCTGGACACACCAAATTTTAAATAAATGAATGAATGTTTCTATTTTCCACGATCAACTAAGACTTATTTATGAAGTTTTAAATGTTAAAAATTTAGAAATACTCACCATTTTCATAATCTTAGGCCAATTAATCTTGAGAAACCTGCTCACTGAGTGGCGTATTTTCTTTGAAACGATCAATGGAAAGTCTAAAATTATCCTTTATTTATTGAATAGTGATATTCAAATTTTCATAAATCAGTCAGTTGAAGTGATTGGAAATTAACTCTTAAAAGTCAGAGATATTATTTGATTGGAAATTAACTCTATGACCACCATAAAATCTGTGCTTTCTCTTGTGATGTATTCATTCTCCTTAATATCCGCTCGAATAAAACATCACATACAAAAGTACTACATAGATCAAACACATCAAAAGTAAACATAACATTTCAATAGTTGGCAAAAACAAAAGAGAGAAAAATGCAATTAATAAGCAGACGATATTTAGAAAAGTACAGATACTTAGACTGGAAAATGAAATTATCTGAAATTAGCCACACGCGCAGACGATATTTACAAAAGTAAAAATATTCAAACCTGAAAAGAAAATATATGAGTTATTCCATTAATAAATGCCATAAGTTTGTTTATATCTTCATTATTTTATGAGTCATTAAACATCAAAATTGGTCAGGGACTAAATAAACACCCTGTATAGAGATTGTAAAAGATCATAAAATAATTTTTCTTGAATTTATTTTTTAGAAAAAATAATGTTTCATATTTGTTTCATTTTCTAAAAAACATGCCCAAAATTATATTTTTGCAGATTTTATTTCCAAAAAGATTTCATTTATTTTTAATTGGAGCTTTAATCAATGTGATGGCAACACTTTGAAAAAAGCTAATTTTTTCCTATGAATGCGGAACGTGCTTAATTTTAACTTTTATTTTGTACGAAAAAAACTGTTGAAATATATAGTTAAAATATTTATTTACAAATTCATTAAAAATAGAAATTTAATTTTAAGGTTAAAACATTGGTATCATTTAAAAGAAAAATTTTTTATCTTTAACTTGATGTAAAAATCTTTTTTGTGTGTTAATATTTTCGGAAGTTATAGCAGAAACACTTCAAAATTTCGCTTAATATTTAAATAAATAAATTTCTAGTTAAATATTCGAGATAATAACCCCCAGGTGCACATTCTCGGCCTCCAAGGTATACATGTGTCAAATTTGGTAGCTGTAGGTTGAATGTCTGGCCTGTAGAGCGCCAACATACACACACACACACACACATTGAGCTTTATTATATGTATAGATATAGATATAGATAAGCTTCTTTAGAGAAGAATCAAAATGAGAAAGTTTTGTTAAAGGAAAATATCTAAAAATAATTGTCAATCTATATCATTTATGGAATTCAGGATTGCGTGGTATTGACAACGAGTAAATTAGAAATCGAAATAAATAAATAAATTGGAAAGCATGTAAAAGGGATGAAAATAGAATTCTTGATTATAATTATTTTGATATTTTATTGCTTTACTCGCAATTACTAAGAATTTTTTTCCTTCTTTGAAGAAGTATTTTCTCAGATTCCAGAATTTATTTGCATTTTACACGTTGAACATCGCTCTAATTGATATGTGGTGTCTAACCCCACGATAGCCAAGGTGTTAAGCAAATAATAGAAAAAAATATGTTATTCAAAAATAAAAAAATAATAATTAAACGACATTACGTATTTATTTTATAAACTTTAAAATTTAATGTAAATCAGCGTTTTTGACTATATTAGGGCATCAAAATGGATTTAGATATTAAGTAAACATAGAGAAAGAATGATGTATCAAAATAATGCATACTAAGCATGTTTCTTTTTTATATACCTAAATTTTAATTTCGTTTCGTATTCATTTCAATTTTGTTTGTTCGTATGCCTCAAATGCGCATAGTTTTAAGTACAGAATGACAATTATTTTATTACAATGTCAAAATAAAGTTTAACGTAGAAGGCAAATAAATTAAAATCTTTTAATTAAGATGAAATATGGGTTCTTATAAAAGCTAAACAAAATGAAATATAGATGGTTCTTTTATCTTTTTAAATCTCTGTTAATAATAAAAATTAACGCGTGTTCGACTGAGTATGTTTCTCACTCTATCTGTGAGAGCTTGAAGAGTCAAGACGTTTAACATAAAATTACCAAACCTGCCACATATACAATTTGGAAAGTAGGAATATGCACCTCGGAGTGGATTTTTAAATTATAATTTCGAATTTTAAATCAGTTCAAATTATGCCAAATTTTGAGGGTTTTTTTGGAAAATTTCAAAATTATTATTGAATTAAAGCAATATTTATGCTGTTTCAAAATTCAAAAATGAACTTTTTATTGCTACTAATTTAATAATTACGTAAATTGTTTTTGAATTTTGGAATTAAAAAAATGCTTAATTTCAGACAATAGATTAATTTTTACATGAAATTTAGACCAATTTCAACATTTCATCAAATATTTAAACAGAGGATTTTCTTTCTTTCTTTATTTATTTATTTTTCAAAAAAAAAGAAATTCTGTTTAGTATTTGTATAGTTTACACGCTGAAAAAAATCAAGAATTTTCATTATCACGGAAATTTAAAAAAATGAATCGGAATATTGAGTTTTTAATAGTGCTATCTCATAGGATCAGTCTCCATTAGGAAATTTCATGTAAACTATGAACAGAATTTAAAAAAGACATTTAAAATACCATTTTTTTAAGTTCATACATTTCGGCAGAATCACGGACATCAAGTTAAATCAAAACAATTTTTCTAAGATAAAATATAACCAATATTTTTGGCGTACCCGTTGGTCTCCCGAGGCTACTATAGGAAATAAGAGCAAACATTTGAGTCATGCTCAGTTATTCGTATAACGATTGTAGGGATTCTGATTTTTAAAGGTCTCAAATAAAATAACAAATTTTTTTATTATTCTTTCGTAGTCTGAAAGAAAGTTTCATGAAGTTTTGGATTAGTAAAAAAGTTTTTATGATTCACGGACAAATAATCACTTAAAGTTGGCTTTTACTTGCAATACGAGAAAGATACTGAGAGTGAAAAGTTCAGTGTCATTCACATTGAGAAAATTGAATTCTAGATGTCCACTTATAGTACATATTAAATTTTATTCTATGAAGAAATAAGAGAATTTTCGGATTAGATTTTCAATTCAGAAAAATTCACTGGAAGAAGTTGGAGAAAAGAAATTCTTCAAGTTTAAAAGTTCCTCTTTGCGCCCCTCTTTTCATTCTCGTGATAATTTACACGCTTGCTATGAAAGTTCTTCTTAGTTTCTGTTGGTTTTTTAATATTTTTTACATGTTTTTCTTGATTAGAGCTTTCCAGCGTGTATCACAAGTTTAAATTAAACCAATGGGAGGAATTACTGCGAAACCTTTTTTTCATGCTCTGTAATAAAAGGCCTAATCCTTGTCTTCTCCTCCGCTCCCCCAGTATAAAAATGAGACCAAACAGCAATGCCAAAAAGTTACGAGTACTCAGATTTTTTTGTATGTTTCATTATTATTTTCCACCTTGCACGTATGAGATTTCCTCTTCGTATTGTTAGAGAGACCCGATCTCCGTTATCATCACTCAGTTTTTCCAAGTTAAGCAGCAGCGAAGTTAAATTTAAGTAACGAAGAAAGTAAACTAAAAAATAATCTATAATAAAATATTTAAAAAAAACTCACTTGGAATGAGGGATCTGAGGATACATTTTTTAAATTTTAGGAAGATCCCTTTTTCAAGTCGCGAAAATGTTCATAATTTCAATAGCAAATATCGCCGACAATTTTACCGATAACGCAATGAAAAAAAATTTTCTGCGTTTGTTTTTCTTATAGCATAGCTTTCATTTGTCTAATTGGACGCTCTGATTGATATCCTTTATTTTTTTGTTATTTTGTAACCCTTTATTTTGTCCCTAGGGGCGAGCTTGGTAATGAGTCTCAATATTAACATTAAACTTCTAGAAGCACTGTAACTATCAATAAATTTCGTCACTACTATATATATATATAGGTATACCAATGTACGCGTATATAGGTATCTCATACGATGGAGGTGTATTAATGAAGTACTGCACTGTATACATACATATATATATATATATATATATGACAGAAATATTTTTTTTTTCCATTTTTGCTATGAAATTCCATAACAATATAAAATATTCATATATGTTGACGAAAACTCTCGAAAATGCACTCTCTTTTATGCTTTCACAAAAACAGAATCTAAAGAACTAAGTTTCTTATGAGTGAGGCATTGCATTGCTTGACAAAATTCATAAATATATTCTTACATATGAAAGGGATTCTGTTTCAATCTCCGATCAAAGTGTTTTTTCGAAAATGCATGTAATAAAATTCTATAAAGGAAAAATTTTATTTCTTTAGTGCCGTGGGCTACAAGATTGTACATATCGAAGAATAATTTTGAAATTTTATGAAAAGTTTATCTTTTTATAAAAAATAATCTATTATGTGAAAATAGATGAATGAATCTTCGCAATTTTCTTGATATAGTTTTTTATAATTTCTTTATATCGAAGCAATGTTATTTGAACATAATACTATTTTTAATTATTACTCATTTGAAGCCTAATGTTTTAAAATAAGAATTGTTGATTTATTTCTTGTACTTACGAAATACATCTCAATTATTTTTTATTATATTTTATTTCAAATATGTTTCATGGCTGTCAACAGCTTTGTATGTTTGTTGTCAAATGATAACACTGGAACTTTAATTGGATAATATAAGTTGAGAGAGAACAGTGTTAAATACAATCTTAAATTTCTCACATTTCAATTACCAACTTTAGAGAATAAAATACAGAATCCTATTTGTAGGAATAAAATATTGAAAAGTATTGCAATCTGAAAATTTAAAAAATACCATCCTTTTTTTCTTCCATCAGTACTCATACTAACATGTATATTCTTTAAATTTATTCAATAACATATCAAGTAATTATTCAATTAAAAAGAAGCATTAGAGTTTCAATTCTGATAATGTTTTAGACAACATTGAGAATGTTGCTAAAGGACAATGCTCGGTATTTAAAAGTTAAAACTCTAGATTGCATGCTAGAATGTTTTTCTACAAAAATTTATATGGATTTTTAATAGCTGAATATAATTTAGGAACATTATTTCATATTTTTTTTATTTTTTTTTGTGAAATTAAAAAGGAATTTAAATGAGCCAAATGACAACATTATGAATTAAGCAATATCTCAGTGACAGAAGTCAAATTATAACTCTGCAATAGAATAAAATTTCCTTGTTATCAATATAAAGGGTGATCAAGAAATAACAGGAGGCGTTTGGAGCACAGTAACATGTTATGTACTGGACGAAACATAACAAAATTTGGCCACTATACACATTAACGAATGCAGGTTCTATTTGTCAAGAAAAAAAATATTAGTACCAAGAAACGCCGATAGGGAAAATTCTGGCTCTGCGATCGAAAACTTCATTATCCAATTTGAACTTTGTGCACATTGTGGCACGATATAGAGGATAAGAGGAAAGATTGCTGGAATTGAAATCATTCTGCAAGAATTCGCCCGTAGTTGATGTTGTCATTACGTGAACGTGCCTTATTAGCCAAGCTGTTTTATCAGCGGGATGAAAATGCCAGCTCTACTCTTCGTGAGTACCGGTGGTTAGAACAGTTAAGTAGAGGACCGATGATGATAATTAACTTACGAAGATAGGCAGAAAGATTTGAAACAGTAGGAATTCTTGGTGTGCAAACAGGCCGAGGACAATTTCTGGTTGTGGGGCTACTTGAAAGGCGTTGTGTATCCAGGACATATTCCTGACATTCCTACCTTAAAAGGTCAAATAACGTTTCAGGTCAGACGAAAAAATGTCGATATGCTGTCAGCCACAGTCGAAAACTTCATGTAACACATACATTTATTAGGCAGGCTGGCGGTCACCTTGAGCCAAATTTGCAAGTTGCGTTTTTCATTGGTATTTGGTGTGTTGTTATTTACTGTTTCCATTGACAGTTATGTATTCTTTTTTCGCACATTATTGCGCTTGCAGCGCCAGGATTCCCCCATTGGCTTTTTTGGTAATATTTTTTTTTCTTGGCAAATCGAAATTGCATACCTTAATGTGTGTGGTGGCCAAATATTGTTATATTTCGTTCAGTACATAACACGTTACAGGGCTCCGAACACCTCCTGTTATTTCGTGATCACATGTATTTGTGATAATATTTTTAATAATAAATTTATTCATACATCTTGGGATTTTCCCAAGTTTCCAATTTAAGTCTAATACTAATACTTCTATTGCCATAAATGTATCTTCTCTACAAATATTTATCAAAAATTATTTAAGAAAGGATTTCCAAGCATTCATAGTCATGTTTTGGAAGAGTCATATAAAGCTTATAAAATAGAAATAAAATATGTAGCCAAAAGGCTGCACGATCTACTGTATGGTTAAAAAAATTAACTATTAGCATATCTACCAAACTGTATGAACTACAATAAGAAAATAAAAAACAATTTACAAAGGTATCGAATGTGTAAACATTAGAAGAGCAGAAGTTGAAGAATAAACCAGATAAAAATTACAAACTATTGGCACTACAAGCATCTCTTAAAGTTGTATAAAATAGCAATGAATGTGGAATAAAAGTAAAAAGATAGGTATGCTTTGGTCTTGCTACTGTTATCGTCATGGGACCACGATTAAAAATTCAGTCATCAGCCCTTAATACTTTTTCAGTCATAGCAATGAAACACTTGAGATTCATAATCATGAATCTAAGTCGCCATGATCCATAGCAGCAATAATGAATTTCATATTAGGTGAGTAATGGCATAATTCATATTTCATAGCAGTGATGACTGATGATTCATAGCAAATTGATTTCATATTAGATGAATAATAGCTATGATTCATAGCAGCAGTTTCATATTAGGTGAGGTAAAGTGGTATCCTTAGATTGAGTTACCTCCAAGTCAATGACGGGACATACAGAATGATTTGGTGCCTGTACGGAGTCCCTTAAACCTCCCTCTCACACCTCTCCTGTTATTTTTGTGACTAAACCTACTCAAAATTCCGTATGCTCCGCAGGATAAAGGAAATACTTAAGTGGTTATATCTGAAAACGCAATAATTAAATTTTTGACACTTTGTTTTATTATAGCTGTATTAAAAATAGTGATATGGAAAAGATAAGATTAGATTAACACTTATTAAGTATGATTAATTAATTTCGTAATATTTTATAAATCATACTGTACCATACTCCGATCTGGCCAAGGCCATGGGGGAGACTTGATTGGGCCGCCGAAGAGCAGCCCCACCTAGCACGAAGGAATAAACTACAAATTGATGACAATGGACCCTTGTAAACAATAAATAACCCTCTAGAGAAAATTATTAAAGTTTATGATATATAAAAAACTATTAATATGACTATATTTACAAAAATTATAAAAAATATATTGCAATAAAAATTGTATAGTTTAACTTCTTTCACAAATCAAATTTTTTAAAGAAAATATTCTTACATTCATAAACTGTTGAAATTTATAGCGTTAATTTCGACAGAAATATTTATTTGCCAATACATTATCTAAAGCAGGAAAGCTATTATATCATTATATAAAAAATGTACCAAGAGATGCTAACAAATTCATTACTTTGATGCAACAGGATTCTTTTTTATCGTATTTTTCCTTACAAATAAATATTTTATACTTTAGTTTTGAAAATGTGCATTGCTCGAAAATTGCATTCGATACGAATTGATGTATAAGGTTTTGAATATGTAAGTAGCTCTTCATCCTCCGAATACAAAGCATTTTAAAATATGTATTATATGCTGAAATTCTGTCAATGTAACGCATACAAAAAGCTTTGCGAAAAAAAAAATTCTGGAAAGATGAATTTATTATGTGATATAAAATTCTTATTTGTAAAATATATTTTAAAAAAATTCTCAAATGTTTCTTATTTTTCAAAACTGAATTTTCTCTGTTCCTAATTTTTTTCCGATTATTGGATTTTTTTTTATCTCAAACTCAATTTGCTGTAACAGAAAGTCCATATATTTGATAAATGTACTGCATTCTAAACAGTCTACAAATAAGCTGCTTCAGTTTTTTGCCCTTTATTTTAAATTTTATGCCAACATTTGCTTAAGAATTATGTCATTAATATGTAAAGATAGAACTGTTTATGTATTAAAATGATATTATATAAATTTATGTAAGTATTTAACATATATATATATTCTGCAATATAAAGTATAAAAACTACTCTCGAGGATCGAAACAAAAATGATATATTTATTACCATTGTGTTTCTTCCTTTTTAGCTAAATACATCGCATAAATATAGTTTCATGTAGTTACTTCAATTTAATTTATTTTTCAAGTATAATATTATTATATGTATTAGCTATTAGATTAGATTAATCAAATAATATTATATATTAAATTGAAATCGAAATTTGAAATTTTTTTTATTTATCAAAATAATAATAAAGGTAGTACAAAAAGAGGAAATTTATTCTAATTTAAAGATTTAATAATGGATATCAAATAAATTTATTTTATTAAATTTTCAAAGATGTATTTTATTATGCATAATTCAGAACATCATTTTTTTATATTTTAAAATTATATCGATAAGAAAATGATTAAATAAATATTAGTAATTTTAATGGTTAATTAATGCATTTTATAAAAATTACTAGCCGCCTTTGGCGACCAGCCGGTTCGCCAGTATTACCGCTCGCTACAATTTTCAATTAAATATTTTAAGTAACTGGTCTCTTAAAGGATTCTCAAACAAAACATTTTTAATCTTCAAATTTTGATAGTCATACCAAACTTATACTGTTGTTTAGATCGTTTCTTTCATTTTACTATATATTTTGCTAATTTGTTGCCATTTCCGGTAAAACTTCAACTTTAATTAAAAATGTAAATGACAAAATTGCAATTAATATTAAGATATTTTTTAATAAAACCAAGCATTTTATTTTATTAATCATCATTATTGTTATTTATTAATTATTATTATTATTGAATATGAGTATTGCAAACAGAATCGCTCGGTATTTAAATCTTATGTTAACTACAAAATATTTTTCATAGTTTATGCAATATCTCAAACAATAATTGAACAAAAATTTCTGAGATTCAGTATAAAATTCAGTTTTTAGTTTTGCTTTCAAAAGGATTGAAATGAAATCAATAACAATATTTTGTTCCTGCTTATAAATATATTTCAAAAATTATGAAGTCTAAATTTAACGCAGTAAGGTATCATATTCTGATAAATATTCTGGATACACCAAATTTTAAATAAATGAATGAATGTTTCTATTTTCCAAGATAAACTAAGACTTATTTATGAAGTTTTAAATGTTAAAAATTTAGAAAAACTCACCATTTTCATAATCTTAGGCCAATTAATCTTCAGAAACCTGCGCGCTTATTGGCGTATTTTCTTTGAAACGATCGATGAAAAATCTAAAATTATCCTTTTTTTTATTGAATAGTGATATTCAAATCTTCATAAATCAGTCAGTTTAAGTGATTTGAAAATAACTCTTAAAAGTCAGTGATTTAGTTGATTGGAAATTAACTCTATGACCACCATAAAATCTGTGCTTTCTCTTGTGGTGTATGCATTCTCCTTAATATCCGATCGAATAAAACATCACATACAAAAGTACTACATAGAAGAAACACATCAAAAGTAAACATTATATTTCAATAGTTGCCAAAAACGAAAGAGAGAAAAATGCAATTAATAAGCAGACGATATTTAGAAAAATACAGATATTTAGACTGGAAAATGAAATTATCTGAAATTGAAAACACGCACAGACGATATTTACAAAAGTAAAAATATTCAAACCTGAAAAGGAAAATATATGAGTTATTCCATCAATAAATGCCATAAGTTTGTTTACATCTTCATTATTTTATGAGTCATGAAATATCAAAATGGGTAAGGGACTAAATAAACACCCTGTATAGAGAGGGTAAAAGATCATAAAATAATTTTTCTTGAATTTATTTTTTAGAAAAAATAATATTTCATATTTGTTTCATTTCTTACAGACACTTGTCGAAAATTATAATTTTGCAGATTTCATTTCCAAAAAGATTTAATTTATTTTCAGTTAGAGCTTTAATCAATGTGATGGCAACACTGAAAAAAGCTATTTTTTTCTCATGAATGCGAAACGTGCTTAATCCTCATTTTTATTTTTGACGAAAAATATTATTGAAAAACATAGTTAAAATATTTATTTAAAAATTCATTAAAAATAGAAATTTAATTTTAAGATTAAAACAGTAGTATCATTTAAAAGATAAATTTTTGATCTTTAACTTCATGTAAAAATCTTTTTTGTGTGGTAATATTTTCGGCAGTTATAGCAGAAACATGTCAAAATTTAGCTTAATTTTTAAATAAATAAAATTCTAGTTAAAAATTCGAAAAAATAACCCCCAGGTGCACATTCCCGGCCTCCAAGGTATACACGTGCCAAATTTGGTAGCTGTAGGTTGAATGGTTTGGTCTGTAGAGCGCCAACACACACACACACACACACATACACACACACACACACACATTGAGCTTTATTATAAGTATAGATTTCTTCCTGAAATCTTAGAGGTAAAAAAAGAAAGTTTTATTTCAAAATTGATTAAAACATTGTCAATGCGTTGTAGGATATTCAAAAAGAAGTGGAAGAAGGGATATTAAAGCCTCGACTTTCAGGAGGTGGGCTTCAAATTCAAAACCCGGTTGCATCAAATCTCTACCATGTTTACCGGTCTCGTACATGTAAAATATAGAATTTTGAATCCAAATCCTCTAATGTAGGCGTGAGCATGAGAAGTAGCTATACGGTAAAGTGCCGTTCGAGTTACAATATTAGAGTTCAAATTTATTCACATAATAGTTTACATGTTTCTTCAAAATGGAGTATGTATAAAAATTTATATAAAATTTCTCAACTCTAAAAATAAAAAAAAATGAGAATTTATAAATATTGTTAATTCAGAAGCTAAACCAAATACAAAAATTTACTAGAAAAACTAA
>JAPMOR010054231.1:6609-31142 GCA_026543865.1 Argiope aurantia
ATTAAAATTGCAATTAATCACGACATTATTACAAATATTAAGCATTAAAATTATTAAAATATTTCCGCATTGAAAAGAGGCAGTCGACTTTCCATGGCCGAATGGTCATAGCACTGATCTCATAATCAAGAGCTCGTAAGTTCGAATCGCGCTAGAGTCAATGCAAATCATAGTATGTGGAAATATTTAATTCCTTGATTTTATGTTTTCCTTATTTCATGTTCCAGAAGATTCTGGACATTTCTTTAGTTTACCAGATAAGTGTTCTGGACTTTTCTTACTGTCCCCAGAAAAGTATTCAGGAACTTTCCCTGCTAGTATAAAAGCAGACCTGTCATTCACTGTGTTCTCAGTTCAGAGTTGAGTTAATAAATTGGTTTAGTTCTACTTCTTGTGTGTCATTGAGTTCCACACTAAAGAACCTACGTACAAATATTATGAATTTAAAAATGCACTTAAAATATTAAGAGTTTAAAAGGTTAATACATTTGAAAAGCTATTTAATAGTAAAAAAGAAATGGAATGGAAAATATATTTATATTTTTTTTCCTTTCATTTCAAAAAGAATCGGTTCAAACATTCTTACTGGTCTTCCTTTCTTGAGCAAACTCCTTTCGCGACGAGTACTGCCTAGAATATAGATAGTTCCTGAAGAGTAGGCTAACAGGAAACAATACCGAATGGTGGAGTGATACGTTTTCAGCATCTGAAAGGGATAGGGGTTTCGCACCTGGGATTCACAACAATAACAGGTGGTTTCATTAGTTTTGCACTTCTGTCTGATGTCTTTGAAGCGTGAGTCAACAGGGAATAAGTTTTCTTTTGACTGACTGGTTTGCTAGAAATATATGAACTGCAAAACCGTGTGTCGGGTATTAGTGAATTCGATTTTTCAGACAGAGAGTAAGTTATTTCTTGATGGATTGAGACTTTGTCGTAATTTGAACTGCAAATTTATGTAAGGTTAAAAATTCACTAAGTTTTCAGCTAAATATCAGAAAAAAGATAGTTAACTGGTTTTAGCTAAATTCTCGAACTCGTTGACATATAGATTTCAGTTGTTACAAATACAGAAATGTGGATTAGTGTTATAAAACATTTTAATTGTTTCTTTGCTGCAAAAATACACAATTCTTTTTTTTTTTCTGTACATCAATGAATACAAAATTATTTCCAACAGGTTTTTCTAAATATTTCTGAAAGAAACACTACGTTAACCAGATATAAGCGACATCCGTGCACTATACGATCTTCTTTTTACGCCCCAGTGTCTTTGTCATCAGTGCCTCTCCAAATGCAAACGGAATGGCATTATAGTATTTTTTTTCACCTTTTCCACATATTTTCCTTCAAAAACTAACAATAAAGCATTCAGGGCATTTATGTTTTACCGCTTCGGCATTCTCT
The DNA here is from genome assembly GCA_026543865.1 of Argiope aurantia. Classification (NCBI taxonomy): domain Eukaryota; kingdom Metazoa; phylum Arthropoda; class Arachnida; order Araneae; family Araneidae; genus Argiope; species Argiope aurantia. The sequence goes on from JAPMOR010054231.1 coordinate 8,017, forward strand.
TAGAGTCACGTGATTGGGTGAGTCAGGAGTGATATATAGTTCGCCATCCATGGCGTGCTAGAATAATTATATTCGAATAATAAATACGATGTTCCCTGATTATATTACAAATTCATGCACAGTACCTGCAAATCTTAAAGTAAAAATGGTTATATATAAGAGTATATGTATATGATGATATATCTTAATTTAACCCTGTTTTGCATATTTATTTATTTATTTTTGTGAAATAAATCAGGATGATAGAATATATATATATATAATTTTGGAATTAACTTCAATTTTTTTTTGCCGGTGAGCCTGGGTTGCCAGCGGAGCAGATCTATACATTGCGTTTGTTCACATCGGGGCATCGAAAAGTGTGAGAAATTTTTCCTTTTGTGCTCTCTCACTAAAAGATTCATATAGTGATTGTTTGTCATGTGTTTATTTAGGAAAGTTTAAGCTTAGGTATTTTTATTTTTCCTCTCAAAAGCGTGAGAATTACAGACTCAACAGTTTTTATAGAGAGCGTGTTAGAAATAATTAAATAAAAATTGAAATTTGGGCTCGGAAATTAGAGAAAGAAAAAAAAATAATATGGGTTAATTTAAGATATAAAATAGGAATTTAATTCAGAATTAAATTATATATATGCCCTATATTACTTCCAAAGCAATGGGGCCGAATTCAGCCAAATTTTCACACTCAAATATATTTATATTTGGGAAACAATATATGAGATAAGTCAAATGTATAAATTTCGTATACGTTTGTGAACAAAATTTAGAGTACTAACAAAACAGATATTAAACCTTTAGAGAAAATTAGAAATCGGTGGTTTTTAAAAATTGCAAGGTTCAATTAATATTCTACTTTTAATTAAATGCGGTCAATAAAAATTTTAGGCGATAAAAAAAAATGTGTGTATTTGAAAATTTGCATAAAAGTAGTTTTTAAGATAAACATATTATACACGAAAAGATATTAGTCTTGTGTCAAACTGGATATATCAACTTTTAATCTATAATACTACTTACTTAATGTGTTCTTGCTTGTAATACAAGGGAATTTATCCTACTACGAAAAACATTCAAAGAATGTTTCAATTAAGCAGATTAATCTTTTGGCTTATAAATTCAGTGATTCGCAATACACTAACTCTGTGAAATATATTAACTATTCTGAATGATATATTAATTCTTTTCCGATATGCTACCGGAAAATGATATTTAAATTTAAGAATGAATAGATGACAGAGTAATGAAAGTAATATTCATCTTCAAAAAAAAAAAAAAAAAAAAAAAAAAGTAAAGGAGAAAAAGTTATTCCAGCGGTGGGGGGTACTAAAAAATAATAAGTCAAACTTTTCAAAAACTAAAAATAAATAAACCAATTTTTTCAACCATCATAAAAAATAATAAAGAAAACAAAACTACAGTTACAACTGAAAATAAAGTCATCAAACAAAAAAGAGCTTTGGTTTCCTTTACTGTTCAAAGATGTTCAGGAAGAGCTACACTCACCCCACCAGAAGGTGGAAGGAATATTCTGAATGATTTGAATACACCAACAACATAGGGGCCGCGAAGGCCTGGTGGTAAGCTCTCGTCTTCTGAACTACAGGGTTTCCGGTTTGAGATCCGATTCTACCCAAGAACCATCGTATAAACGGGTCTGGTGCACGCTAAATCCATCGGAGTTAAGCGCTCTTCCGCTGATGTGGTGTGGAAGTTTGGAGAGGGGGTTTCAACTGAGATGCGTCCTCGTCATCTGACCACGGTTCAAAATGACGAGGACCGTCCTCAAATAGCCCTAGCGTTGCTTTAAAACGGGACCTTAATAGAAGTAAACTAACTAGCCCCAACAACATTGTCGAGGAGCTATGGTTCAGTCCTTCAGCAACACGTTCACACGATATCAATTATTGCGCACAATAGTTGGTCTCGTGTGAACACTGCTTTAGTATTATCATTGGCCATGGAACAATCCCTCCCGCAGGAGGCACATCTTGTCATCGGCAAGAGATAACCAATCCCACTCCATTTGTATATCAACCAGGTTGGAAAGAACCGATCACTATACGGAAACTTCCCATCCCCTTGTCTGTGATGACCCACAGTGGAATGCTTTTTCAAGATAAAGTGTGAGCTAATAGCTTCACAACAGATAGAATGTATTGCAGCCCTTATCATAGGAATTTTAGCTTAGAATTGTCCTCATGCCAAAAATTTCTAGCGCAGAAGATTAGAATGATAAATAATAATCAAGTCGCATATGAAAGTTTTCAAGCTCACTTACAGCCAAAGGATTATTTAAGGCTCCAAATTAAATAAATATTGTGTTATAACATTTTTTAATGCTTAGTTAAAAAAATATCTGGTGAAATTTTAATTGGCAAAATTACTACTTAAATTTTCGACAAGGAAATTTTAGTTAACTTAGATTTTGTTGAATCGCTTAAGAATTCATGCATCTTAATGCTCATTTGTTCATGCTGAAGAAGTGGACAACTGTCTATTATAAATCCTTTGATAATATCACACACACACATATACACATTGATAACGTAAGAGGTTCAACAATCACTCTTATTACTTACCGTCGAATGGCAGCAGACAAATTTAAACAAATTATCGTGGGAATTTCAGACTGCTTCATTGAACGTTTTTACAAAGAAATTGAGTTAAACGCTTCGCTTAGATAATTAACGGAGGTGCAAAATAGTACTGAAACTATTCTGGGGAGTATTCGAAAATCATCCAAAAGTCAGCTCTGACAGAAGAAAGTAGACACAAATGAAATCCAGAAACAGGCTTCAAACAGAAAACTTTATGGACAGTCAAAATAGGCTTAATCGTTGCCAGATGAATATTGGAAATTGATGTTCATATTTTTCAAAAACAATTATCTTTTAAAAATGGCCTTTGTATTAGATTTTGTAATAATCTCTTAACTCCAAAACTAATCTTTTTACTGATATCGGTTACATTTCCGTGCAATTTCCTTCTAATTTTAATAATATTTTTCTTAAATTCTATTTGATACAATGTTTTTAAACATTATAATGGAATTATAACACATCCATCAAAACACTCATTTACGTGTTTTTGCCAGTTATTCATTCCGCAGCGCTTTTTTTTTTTTCGTAATATATATATAATTTGCGGGAAAACTGATTTAACTGAATTCAAGTTTTTTTAATCGTATCTAATAACAAAGTAAGTTTTTTAAAATATATATCTATGCATTTCTGTTTGAATTATTTCACAGCCTAAAAAGTCAAGAGTCGTGAAGAAAAGTTGGCCGCCAAACGTAGCTAATATTATTTATTTCACAAAACCAAATTCAAGACCTGTTCTTGCAATGTCCAGAATTGTGAACGCTTTGTAACACTTCTCGAAAGTTTTACCCTTTCTTAGGATAATGAATCTTACCCGGGATTTGACATTTTTCTAGTCAATCATGCGTATAAATTCAAGAACGGAGGCAGCAGCTGCACACGCCTTCTTTCACAAAAGGGTACATGCTCACTAACTACAATGATGAGCGCGTGTCGGGGTTTATACCTAACAAAAGAATCTCGGTGTCTCCCTCATCTGCAAACAGAGGGAGCTACGTCCTTCAGCCCATCCTCATTATTTCACATCAGAAGTTATCACACTTGAATGGAGGAGGGCATGCTTTCAGTGATACGTGTCACCTCTTTAAAAACTCCTGTATGAAACCTGCAGAATTAACCGTATTGTTGAATTCCAAACCGAGTTACCCGTGAACTGCTACACGACAAAGAAAAAGTTGTAAGAATAGTAAAGAAAGGAAACGAAAAAGAAAGGGGGAGGAAAGCTTTTATTGGATTATATCTATTTTCTATATCACTACAACTTGTTTAAAGTTAAGAGTTTATTTAGTACTTTATTGTTAATTTACATTCACATGAAACATACTTGCATGTATTTCTCTCATTGATTTTATTCCATTATTTAGTAACATAATATTAATGTAAAGTTCAACTAGGAATTTTATTTCATGTGTGTATGTGCAAATTATACACTGCTAAAAAAATCGTTCATCATTGATAACTTTTTTAACACGTTCACTATCATGAGCATCACCGGTGGGTCACTCCTACTTCCCAATTATACCGAATTAGCTATCTAAATAGATGAGCCTTTCTCTATTGTAATTAAAAAATAGCAAAGAAGAGGTTATCTGATTAGATAGGTTGTCAGAATATCAGGCTTGAGCCATGGCAGAGAACGTATCAAAACGATAAATGGCAAGAAAAATCATCTTCTCATTAGAAATGTAAAGATTTTATGCAGTCATTTCCTTCAGCAATTTTTCATCAGGAAATCAAGAACAATCACAAAATACTGTATTGCTATAACAATTTAGAAGCTTGAATTTATATTTTGATGGATAAAAAATATTTTTAGTCTGTAATATCTAAGACGAAATCTTAGTTAGATCTTCTAAGATGAATAACAATCTTTTTCGCTGTAGTCAGAAAAAAATTGAGAAATGGATACTAATCCGATTTATTTAAATAATTCTGTTAAAAGGCATTCATGAATTGCTACTTTTAAGGGCATGGCGAATTGAAATGCGAGCGAAAATATTTTCCATTTGACTCATGAATGCGAAGAAGCTCTTTATTTTTGAAGATATTGCTGAAATGCCGGGACCGCCATAGGTCTTAACTTCCGGGTGACAACAGGGGTAGTCTAGTCTCTGTCTGGTACTAGTTTGATGCTCAATTCCTCTCGATATTTGCGACGTTCATAGGCCTAATGTGCTTTAAGTCAGTCAGGAGTGCTCCATTTTTCTCGATATTTACGACGTTCATAGGCCTAATGTGCTTTAAATAAATCAAAAGCAAACAGATGGACTAGTATGGCACTGAAGCTTGAAAAAGAAGTTACCAGTTTAGATGACATTCTTGATGCCTGGCTACAATTCGAAAGCGCTTGTGCAACATTAATTGACACTAAACCAAATTGAATTAAATTTGCAGTATCAAATATTTGAAAACGGAGATAATTCTTTTTTTTTTTTCTGTTCTTGGAAATGTGTATGTGTTTTATCTTCTTCCATTCGCAAGATAGCTTATGTGCTGGATGCCATTCTTAAGAGATAAGAAGAACGAAATGAAAACAAAATGTTAGTGTGTTTATGTTACTTTTTGAAAATAAAGGGAGAGGAGAAGCAAAGCCTTGAAGCGAGGAGGAGCTGAAAAAATTGCATTGTACAGCGGATGCCAGATACTCAAACTAAGCCACTGTCCGAAAAATCCTTCCTATAACTTTGAAACGGCACCTTAACTTACGCGAAATGTTAATTTAATGAAACTCATTTAATTATTAATCATTGACTGTCGCGCGATTCACCTGTGGTTCACACCTACTATCTGACTAGAAGACCCCTTCTTTATTAGAGTTAAAAGATAGTAACCACACTGACTACTCCGCCCAGCCTAGTTAAATTTAAAGGGCCAGACCACCGCCACAGCATTGGCGGGAATTAATGTTGAGTCCTAAGGGCCCTCACCGGTCATAATACAACCCTTCCCGTCGGAAGTACACCCCCTCATCGATAGGAAGTGGCCAACCTCCACCATTTTTGCACCCACCAGGGCTGCGAGGATCAACCAACATACCGGATTTGGTTTGGTTTCGTTTAGTTATATTAACGTCCCGTTTTAAAGCAACACTTGGGCTATTTTGGGACGGACCTCGTAATTTTGAACCACGGTCAGATGACGACGACACCTCCCTCTCCACACCAGCGGGAGGACATTTGGTCAGGGCGGATTTAACGTGCAATTGACCCCCTTACACGACGGTTCTTCGGTTGAATCGGGTCTCGAACCTGAGTTCCGAAGCCGAGACCATACCACCAGGCCACCGCGGCCCCACCAACATACCGGAAGCTTCTCATCCTGTTTTCTAAGGTGGGAGTTCCAAGAGACAGTTCAAAAGGTATTCAATTTGATAGATTGTCTGGTTAATAGGCGAGAGTCGTGGCATTAAACGTGTTAATAAAGATTTTAAAAGTCATAAAAATTATAATAAGCTACCACAGATTGGAAACCCAAAAATCATTCTATTACGAAGAATCATTTTAACGAATCTATTAAAAAAAGTTCAAAGAGTTTAAATACATGCATTATATTCATCCCTGTAATTTCGAAGCATGCTGTTTGTTATCTTGCTTTCCAACAAAGTAAAAAAGAAGAGGGGGGGGGAATAAGAAAAATACATACACACACAGAAGAGGCGCTACTGCCTTTGAGTAAAAGATACTTACCGTCTGTGGTTGATCAGACGTTATGCATCGTTCCTCCCCATTCATTCAGGGAGAGCGCGCGAGATCGGAAATTGGTAAAGCGAAAGAAAACCCATATTTTGCAATGACTTAATCAACGGAAATAGCCAAGCAACAGCACAAAACAGGTGCGAAACTATAATCAACTGAATGACAGATGATGCTTAAAAGAGAGTGAATCTATGCTATTCATGAGTGAACTTATGGACTGTACACTAAAACGAAAATAACACTTAGAGAATTTAAACATGTCATTTTCTAAGCTTATATTTAGGGTTTGAATTTAGTTTTTATAGATAAGCCAATCATTTAATGACTATTATTGGATATTTCGGTGTAAATAGAGTAAGTAATAAAGTTGTGAGTAAGTTTTGAATGAAGTAATCGCCTTTAAAGAATTTTGCAATGAAATAAATACTGCAAATTTATTATGATACATATATGGTTATTTTGAAATTATATATTATATTTTTTTATTTGCACGTTTTTGGGAATGTCTTCGACATTTACATTTATAACTTACATTTCTTCCCGCTACTTCATTTATAAGCATTTCTCCTAGACTCCCCCCCTCCCAACTTATTTTATGTTCATAAAAAGGAAATTTTTGATCATTTTTATATACACTTCAGGATGCTTTAAAGTTTTGCACAACTGTATTATTTCGATAATAATACACTATTTTAATATATTCCGAACTTAATAATCAATTAATCGAGTCATTTAATTAATCTTTGATCCCATTTCATAGCGCCATCTTTGAGTGGATTTCTAGAAATTTGTTTTCAAACATCTATAATATTTATAATAATAAAAAATACATTAATAATTAAAAAGTAGAAAATAATTATAAATAGTAGAAAACAATAATAATAAAAAACCTCAAAAAACTCGAGATTTTATTATATTAATAAAAATGTTAGAATTAGAAACATTTATGAATGAAGATTAATTGTAATTAAATTAATACATATTATCATGATATTAATAATTATTAAATTCATCAAACATCGTGTATAATAAAAACTAAATAGTATTTAATATTTAAATAAATTTCTTCAGGCTGTATTGTTCCAATTAGGAAAGAATTACCTACAGAAAACATATATATGAATGTGCTAAATCACGGGATTTAAAACATTTTTTTAAAATTTAAAGATAGAACTTCCTTTATTGCTTATGCATTTTTGTTTTACATCCTTTTCATTGAAACTTTTTTACAACAGCCTCTTGGTACTGAAAGAAGCTGTGATGGCCTCCTATCTCGGCATATCTTGGTTGTGACCAAAGATCCGTGGGTTCAAGAACCGTTTCCAAGAAGGATTTATTGAGTTTACGGATCTTATGCTTACGAAATGTGTTCCGTCGCTGGTGTGTTAGTTTGCCTTTTTCGGTGCCATTCTCGATCTTCTGCCCCAGATTGGGTCAATCTATTGGGAATGATACGTAATATGCTATAAGGTCCGTCCCAGCATACATCTCGTTTGAAGAATCCGAGACTATCGCTTTTGGATGATTTTACCCCACAGTGAAGTGAAACGCTGTGAGTAAGGGGAGTACATTTCCAGAGCTCTTTGTTAGACCTGACTTGTTCAGTTTTTATGTCCACTTTTCATTTTTAATCGAACTATTTACTAAACTAACTATTCCTTTAAAACTAATTTATTTGAATTCGAAATTTGTGTATTTAATATCCATATGATAAGTTCGATTTGGCTGTTACACCTCTGATAATTGGAAAATACACAGAGAAAATCGAATCAATGTGTTGTTAAATAAAATGCGAACATCTTATCTTCTTTCATTTCACCTTTATTTTGATGAAATCAATGATTTCTAGTGTATGTTTAAAAGCGAGGTGTGTTTCCATATCTCAGAATAAGCAATCGATTTTGTGTAGTATAAAAATAGGTTTTTAATGTAAAAACTGTAAAATAATACAGAGATTCACACTGAGGCACATATACGAATTTTGGTATATTGGTTTTTGCTCAAAAATCATCTTTATCTTATATAAAGGAGGAATATTTCTTTAAAAAATATTTAACTAAGCTTTTTGTCCGCTTCTCTTTTATGCTGCTTCAGTTCTATATTTGATGTCAAGCTGAAGACTTACCACACACACCAATAATAATAATAATAATAATTCTTTTTCTTTTTTTGCCACTTTAAAAAAAAAAAAAAGAAGGCTCTAGAATAAAAAAAAATAAAATGTGAACAGTTTTAATAATAGAAAATAAACTTAATAATATTCAACAAAGGAAAAAGAAGGAAGAGAGAATGAAAGAAAGAAAAGAAAAGAAAATTCAAAAAATGTGCAAATAATTTCTATAACATTCTAATTCTGATTCAATATAAAACAATTGAAAACTTCTGAGACGAAAATCTTTGTTGATTTCAAAATTTTCAAATTAAAAATCAACATCAAATACAATTATTTTTTTGAAATGGATAATCAAAGCAAGATACCAATCCTAATAAGATATACAAACCGCATTGCAATATTCGAATCATGGTATTTGATATAAGACCTGGGAAATTAATCCAAAGACATTAATTTTTCTTTTTATTAAAATTTTAACTGTATTGAATAAATTTCAAGATAGAACAGATTCGCTTCTCAAATTTCTTTCGCCATTTTTATATAAACATGTTTTTGAGCCGACTGTTATTTTTTTTACTGGGCATTTTTGATATATTTATACATATTCAATTTATCTACATTCTTGAAATCAATTCTTTGAAACCATGCTTCTAAAAATTCGGTAGCTGAAATTCTAACTGTCTTTCTCTACCGCTTAATATCTAGAGCTTCATTTAACTGCTGACCTGGAATTTCTTTATTTTTACTTCACAAATGATGGCAATTCTCTTACTTTGCTGATGTTAGATGTGACCGTGTTGCCATCTGCCTCTTTCTGCACATTTTCATCTGTTGGAGAAAAAAATGCTCCCTGCATCTCATTAAAATCGATTATAAATTGGATGACTTAAATCATCATCTAAGTTTAAGATTAAATGTTCAAGTAATTAAAATAATATTTTAAGACTTCAAATAAAATCTCGGATTTCGACCACGATTGCACTTACTTTAACAGGTACCTCTAGTACACAACTACATTTTCTATTTTAGGTATATTTGAGGTTTCTATTTTAAGTATTAATATAATTGAATTAAACTAGACCCTTATTTAAATAAACATGTAAAATTCAAAGCATTTCGCGCATCTTTAATCCAGACTTATATGAGCCAGAAATTATAAATTACAGCACACTCTCGAGTATCCGGCCTAATGTGACTAAAGGACAAGCCGGATAAGCCGGAGTTCTATGCTCGTTTCTTTGTCCACTAATACTAGAAGATAAAATCTTCATACTAAAACTCACTGTTGAAATACATATTTTCTCACTTCTTATTGAGTACTAAGCCCTCCATTCATCTCAAGCCACGTGGAATATGAACACGGCCCGGTGAAACATAGAAGCGGTTGCCGGTAATGTCTCGAGTTAAAATAGAAGAATTTATTAGAGAAAAAGTAAGTTAAAGGATATAAACTGTTCACATTTTAACATGAATTCTATACACTTCACTGTGGTATACTTGAAAGAAAAAAAAAACATTAAGCATACCCCATGAACAATTTATGAATCCTGTACATACTGTGAAGTTATAATCAGGAACTATGGCTACAATTCAGATCCGTTCACGACAAAACGATGAACAGCGAGCAGAACGCTGCTCTTTTCCTGTCACAATTTGTATCTTGCAGGCGACAAGTAAAAGGATCGTAGCAGAACCCCACTGCCAATGTTTTGGCAATGTTGTCAATGCAATGCCTTGCCTTCCTCAATTAATTATAATAATTGAATTAAAAAAAACTAGGCCGGATAGTACGGAAGCCAGATAGTCGCGAACCGGGTACTCGGGTTGGTTGGTTAAGTTTTTTGATATAAAAGCCAAATCTGGCCACGCTGAGCCAATCAAGTGATAAAAAGTAAATTCAATGATTTGGATACTCGGGAGTGTACTGTATTTTCATTTTTCTATCGTACTTATAAAAATTTGGAAAAGTGCTAAGATAAACGAAAATATAAAGAGATTTAAAAGAAAAAAACAGAGGTTTAAAGAAGGTAATAATAATTCTTAATTTAAAAAAAATCCTAAGTGGGGCACAAATTTATGCACAAAATAAACATTTGAAAAATTAAATAGATTAATAAAAAGTATCTTCTTCTAATACAAAAGTAAAATGTTACTATCAAATTAGCATAAGTATAGGGTGTAAAAAACAAAGAAGACTATTACTTTTACGGAAGAAAAAAATGGCAGAAATAAATATTTTTCTCATTGCAGCAAGTACTTTGCGGAATGTGAACGTGAAAACGAGAATGAATAAGAAATGTAAAATGCAAAAAGTTGTGCTAATCAGAGAGTACTTTAAAAATATTGATTGCAATTTGTCAGACTTGGTAAAACGAATAACCACACACTAAAGCACGCACACCATATTGACAATAGACTGACTGGTGTAAACTCTGTCAGATGCTAGACATGCGATGGAAAGTTACATCAGTTACTTTTCAACTGTTTTGAAAAGAATACCTGCTGAATAGGAGACACATGATTCCACAATATTTTCGTCATTTGTGGGCTAGCTGATGGAAGCGAAAATTCATATATAGAAAGCGCAACAGACGAGGAAATGACTAGTCAATGTCCAATCCACATTCCCACTACCTATTGTGTAAAAAATGTGGCATATTGACTTCTAGTTGACTTCAAGATTTAGATTTTATTCGAATAACGTAATATTTATTTTTAAACAGCTACTCTCAGTGTATAAATAAGGTTTAGATTCTGGCGAATTTTCCAAGAAAATTTTAAATCTTCAGGAAAGAAATCAAGGCAGAAAAGATCCGAAGTTCTAAGAAGTTAAAGAACGTTTTCCTACCGTGCCTAGCCCATTAGATTGAAAGTAAAAAAGATATTTGTGCTTCTTCTAACAAAAAAAAAAAAAAAAAAAAAAAAAGACGCCAACGAATTTTGGCCGTGCATTATATTGCTATAATTTTGTTGTTTTATCATTTCTTACAGTAATAACTAAGAACCAGTTACATCTCATACAAGTAACCTAAGAAATATTTCGGCAGATTTATTTACCGCAAAATATTCATTTTTATTTGGAAAGTTCAACAAAATTGTCTTTAGAAAGAAAGACTATTAAAAGTACAGAGAGAAACTGGGCGCAAAATATCAAAGGATTGGAGAAAACTATTCGATCCAAACTCAAGATAATCTTCAAATCAAAAAGAATAAATAAAAAAAATTTAATTAAAGATAAATTTAATTTTTAAAGAATTTTGATTGATTCAAATGAATAGTGTTTTGATTGATTTTTTAAAGAAAATTCATTGATAGTATTTATTTTGTTTACAGTTTCTTTTTAAATTCAAATCCATTCAATGCCTCTGTTATTCAATTCGTCGAATGAAATCCAAGATTTATTCATAATTTGGATATCTATTGAATTCTCTTTGATTTTGAGATAATCCGGCAATATAACAACCGGTTTCCTTCAGTAACCCATCGCTTTCAAAGGACGAGTAGCAAAACGAATGTGAAGATAGTTACTACAAGTCGATGAAGCGAAGAAAAAATAAGTAGCTGCTCAAATTTTGATCTATATCAATACATATAATGTAAACATATTTTTTAAGCAGTTTCGTAGCCAAAGAGCGAAGGCACTTTTGAATTTTTAAAACCTCCGATTTATTCCTTCCCGGGAGACATAAATTATGTACCAGCAAGAAACGATGATGAAACTGACGTCCGTTCACATCGCGATACAAGAGCAGAAGAGAGTGAAATATTTTTTTCAGTGATTTTATACTATGAGATTCTGATAGGGATTTCTTTGCACGTGTCGATTTAGATAAGGGAATTTAGGCATCTCTTAAAAGAATTTGTTTAGCTTGACAGATTTCACTAGGAGCGTGTGAAGGTGCTAATGGAAACAGTTTTACAGAGCTCGTGTAGCCTTAATTAAATAAAATGTGGAATTGGATCAGGAAATAAGAAAACATTTTAGAATTAAATTAATAAGGATTAAATTAAGATAAAAATTTGGAAATTAATTAGGATTTAAATTAGGTTTTTAAAATATCATTACATATATATACACTCGTATATATGCACATATATAATTTGATATACTTTGTTTATGAAATGAATTGCTTTAAATGAATCTTCATTAATCCGGCCTATTTTCTGGATTAATAGAAGATTACCATCTGATTTCAATAAATATAAGGTCGCGTCGAAGTTCTTGTTTTTACAATGAACTTATCATCCATTATAAGTGAACAAACAATCTTGAGTTGTTTTGCAGCGTGACCTCACAGTGCTGAAGGACTTACGCAATTGTCCACACACTCGAGGAAAAATAACGGGTTACATCACAAATCTAAATACGATAAACAAATTTTACGTCTCGGAAAGCGCTAATTCCCTCTGACCCACATCAAATAAAATTTAAAGATGTTCTGTATCTCTTTTCCGTCTCATTGTCTGAGTGGGAAAACCTGGATCCGCCATAAAGAGAGCATAAACATGCAAATGGTCCACCATAACGCATCTGAACGGAGTTAAAAGGGCCGTTTCCTGCACTGTTTCATTGGATTTCCATATATTACGGCCCGCCGTTCTTCCCCACGAGAGATTCGGTTTTCTTTTTCTTCCAACAATCTCACGGACGAGAAGCATAAAATCACGTAACAAGCGAGTGATTTCTGGGAAACAGAATTTGCACACAAAACGAGGGGTTAGAGGTCATCTGCTTTCTAAATGGGAAGTTATGACATCGCCTTGTCCGCCACGTGCGGTTCTCATGAAGATTATGAAATTTCTCCCAACTGGAGCTGAAAATCAAGAGTGGGGTGGCGAGAAGAAAATTAATAGAACAGAGATGAACCGTTTTCGAGAGATGAAGCCTGAGATTAACAAATAAATTGATTAATGCGAGATTGGTTAATCAAAATTTGAACATGGCAAATGACCTAAAAATTTACATAGAATTCAACGTATAAAGTTACCGGCAATTTTCATCTTTAATCGAAAATATTTCACACGTGTCTCTTTTTTTTTTATAGTCATTTGTTATTTTGTATATTTAAAGAAGTTTATTCAGTATCAAAATTTAGTAATACCTCCACGTTTTGCCTCTTTGAGTCAAAAAGAAAAAAGTAATTTTTCGCAGTTACGTTCGTCAGAATGAATAAAGGTCAGATAGCTAAAAGGCGCCACGAACTGTGAAAACTCTATATTAGAATTATAGATATTTGTAAAATTTTGTATTCAACAGGTTTACAGATATGACTATGTACATTGGAACACGATTGTTCAAAAATTGAAAGAACTAAAGAGTTGTCACGACCTGTCACGCAAATTTACCATCAGAATTGTAAATTAGTCAAATTTCTTACAAGATTAACAGAAGAGTGTTTGTTGGTGTACATATTCATCGACAACTTTCTAATAACATATAGATATTCTTCGATTTCATTAGTAAGTGAAGCCCACATGCAATAACTTAAATATCTGATACATTGTTGTATAACAAAATTGAAAATGATAGGAAAATTTGGACTCATTTGATAAAAATGAAGATATTCAAATTGCTTATTCGGCTAAGCAGCAGCAAATGAAATATATTGCTTTAGCGAGGGGGAAACAATTCCCAGGCTCATTTCTTCCTTTATTATGCAACGTTGTGCGCAATAGCTGTTGTCCTTCAGTTTTTGTAATGCAAAGAATTGAGACAACTTTGTGTGGACAATGGTTAAATACCTTATCCCAACAGGATATCTATTTGCCATTGTTCCAACCATTGTCTTCATGAGTTAAGCGTGGTTTTCCATTCTTGAAAACTTCCCCACCAAAGTATTTTTAAATTTTAAACTTGATAGATATGAAGCAAATACTATTTTAGAAGCCTTGCACCATTTTGTTCATTATACAATCCGCTTTCCTAATTTTCTGTCGTCTTACCTTAAACATGAACTTACCCCCCGGGGGACACCTCGAAATGAGGATGAGATGCTTCCGGCATGGCGGTTGGATCTCGCCACCCTGGAGGGAACACTAATAGGTGGGGGATCAGACTCCTCCCATCGATGACGGGATGTACTTCCTTCGGGAAGGGTTGTGCTGTGGCCGGTGATGGCCCTTAGGACTCAACCACAGTTCCCGCCAATTGCTGTTGCGGCGGTTCGGTCATTTAGTTTTATGGTTTAAATCCGTGTGCCTTCGGGCGGGTCGGAGAGTTAGATGGTTGACTTAAACATGAACTTTGATTTCAAAAACGGAGTTCATAAAATCAAAATCATACCCTGGCATTATAGCGATTTCTGTCACTTTCTTCTTATGTCCCGCTTTCTCTATACTATCCTTTTAATTTCTTTCGTTGTTATAATGACTATGGATTGATATGATAACCATCCATCAGCATTTTTACGCATGCGTCGGAAGGCACTGACTTCCCTCCAAATAAGGGGGTGGGGGTGAATAAAATACGAAGGAGAATTTTACATTTTATTTCGCAATTTTATGTCGCATTTACCACGAAATTATGAATAGTAAATAACTCGTTTCGAAAGAAAAAACAAGAAGAGTAAAGTTAGTATGGTACAGGCTGAGAAGAGGGGATAAAGAACTGAAAAAACATGCATTTAATAAAATGAAAATTAAAGCCTAACAAAATACTCCTAAGTACGCTCACCTTACTCCCTGCGTATCACCCCTTTGAGGAGTAAAATCGTTCAAAAAGGCTAGTCTTAGGATCTTGAAATGAACAGTAATCATAGAATAACATTTATAAATAGCATTGTACAAAACGAGAGTCTGCGCCAGAGCAACCAAATTTGGTACGAGATTAATATTGGGGCAGTAAGTGCTCATAAAGAAAATACTCTCCTAAAATTATCTATAATTTTATTTATTAAGAATTAATCGAAATTTTTCTATTTTCCTCAATAATTTCGCAGAATTTTACTACGCGAAAAACTTGCATCCCTTTAATAATCATATAATATTATAACATATTAAAAATTTTATAATTGTGTATAAATTCTATGTACTTAGTTTTAATAACTCATACCAAATTGTATTAATGTAATGACACTTTCTGTTTTTGAGTGATTGTGTACGTAGGCAGATAAGCATGATTCCAAAAATGGTTTTCTGGAGGGCTTGCTGAAATATAAAACGTAAAAGTTCATTAAACTCAGAAGTCAAAAGTTTTGGTGAAAACGAGTTTTTTTCTTTCTACATTAAGTACAAGGTGATCAAGAAATAACAGGAGGTGTTCGGAATCCTGTAGCGTGTTATGTACTGGACGAAATGTAACAAAATTTGGCCACCATACGAAGTATACGGTTTCGATTTGTTAAGAAAAACAAAATTAATACCAAAAAACTCCGTTTGGGGAAAACCTGGCGCTGAAGGCGCATAAGATGTGAAGAAAAAATGCATAACTGCCAATGGAAACAGTAAATAACAACATACCAATGAAACCGTTTATATAGAAATTTACAAATATGGCTCAAGATGACCACCAGCTTGATGTAATTGCATGCGGTACACGTGGTTTTCGACGGTGGCTCGTATCATATCGGCATTTTTTTTGTCTGACATGTAATGTTATTTGAAATTTTAAAGTAGGAATGTCAGGAACATGTCTTTAATACACAACGCCTTTCAAGTATCCCCACAACTGGAAATCGCCAAGATTCAGATCATTGTTATTAGCGAATGGGTTTTATCTTATGTGGATAAAATTTCAGAATCTTACGCATCATATTTTCTGCACCGTCGAGAATTGGATATATGTTTGTCGTAATATTGAACGTGCACTGCTGGTACCCTGCCTTTTAGCTATCGCCTGATCCATAACGGCAGTTGTAATTTCTTCAACTTGTTCCTGCTTGATACATTTATGTCCTCGGCCTGGTTGCACACCAAGAATTTCTGTTGTTTCAAATCTTTCAACTTTTCTTCGTAAGTTTATCATGGCCATCAGTCCTCTACGTAACTGATTTTACCCCCGATATTCACGAAGAGCAGCACTGGCATTTTCATTCCGCTGATAAAATAGCTTGGCTAATAAGGTGCGTTCATGTAGTGACAACGCCATCGACGGATGAATTCTTGCAGAATGGCTTAAATTCCCGCAACCCTTCTTTCTATCCTCGATATCGTGTCACAAAGTAGCCGTATAAGCAAATTACATAATAAAGTTTTCGATTCCAATTCCAGAATTTCCTCTATTGGAGCTTTATGGTACTAATTTTCTTTTTTTTTTGTAAATTCAAAACCGAATAGTTTGTGTATGGTGTCTAAATTTTGTCCAGTACATAACACGCTAAAGGGCTCCGAAGATTTGATGTTATTTCTTGATCACCCTGTATATAAGAAAACTTGCATATATAATCGTCCAGCGCTGTCTGTAATGCATTGGGAGGGGCTAAAAATTTTCCCATCTTTTTGCTGGGCAAAATCTTTTTGTCCAGCATCATTATCAGATGCTAAATCCCAGCTTCTGTTTTTACTTTATATAGCAAGCACGCTTTTCTTCTTTATGTTTAAAGCAACTAATTTATCGGTGAGGGAATAACTTAAGTATGAATAAATAGCAAAGATCAATGAGCTGATTTTTATTTTTATGATTTTATATTTGCTTTGATTTATTATATTCTCTCTTCATGAACCACGCTGTATATGTATATATAGCGAGGAATTTGTTTAATGTGCAATATATAAATTTTTGTGCTTTAATAAAGTTAATGTTTATCATGTACAAAAAAGTGACTCTAAAAAGGATTCATTATTTGACTAATTCCAACGCTTTCTCTTTTCGATTCTTGTCTTCTGCGAATGCATAGCATTGGTTGAGCATTTCTACGTATTCGCATACGGCGATTGTTAGTTCCGATTCCGATACTGATGAGTCGAAAGAAATGATTGGACAATTTATTAGAAGAATTCTTTTGTCGGGTTCTCTGAAGTGCCGACTTAATTGCAAAAAGCAAACGGATCACATTGTATCATACGCTCAGAAAACGCACGTAACTCGCAGTAGAAACAGACTGTGTGATGGAGAACGTTCATTTTTATGTCTAAATTCCTTCAGTTAGAAACCAATGGGCGAATCAGTGTGATTACTGTCTATCAAAAGATGAGAATAATTATGAAAGTGTCATTATTTAATTGTGATTTGATGAGTAATGGCTGCATAATGGCTTTTAGGCATGTGGGAATGGCAGATCATTCTCCTAAACATTTTGACAATAAAATGCGAATGGAAGGATTTCGATTAGAATTCGTGAACCTATCTTGGATTTTTGAAAATGTTTTGTATATGTGCATTTTGAAACTTCAGGTTCACCTTGGACTTCGGCAAAGGTAGGTAAATATATTATTAACGCTTGACCTTACTTATTTTCTTTACTTCTTAATTAGATGACATTTATTACTATTTGAGACACTTATTAGTATTTTGATTCTTAAAATGATATAAAGGCATTTGAGATATTGAAGTATTTTAAAGTCATTTTTGTATTTTGGATTGCTTAATACTTTCATTTAATTACAGATTAAAAATTAAAAATTGAGTAATTCGATGCACGAGTCACGATGCACGAGTCAGACTCGTTCTTATATGCAAAGATGTTAAAAATTGACAGCTTTTGCTTGCTACATTAGGTAAATCATTGAACTGATTCATAATTATATTATAGAATTTTAAGTAGCATTTACAAGTAAAAATACGCTAATTTTTTTCATTCTATTTATTTTCATACTTCCTTTTATTTTTTCCAGAATAATAATAATAATAATAAAAGCGTTTTATGCAGATTTTTAAAACTTTTGGGTATTGTACATGTAACAACGGAAAAATGCACACACACACACAAAAAAAATCAAAATAGAATTTTGAAAAAAAATTTCTTTTCGAAAAATTATTTTTCACATTCTAAAATCTAATTTTAATTTCTATTTTAAAAATTTAAAAAAAAATACACTTCTAATCTGAAAAATTTTTTTCTTCATTACTGCCACGAAAAAAAATTACCATCAATAAAAGTGTCAGTACTCTAAATCAGTATGCAATGAAGGGTTAAAGAAAGTTAAGGGTTTTATAATTATAAGAAGTTTTTTCAGTTTCTTTCTCAGTGGTAATAATAATTTGTAAATCGGAATTCAGTCATGAATTTTAAAAAAGAATGATGGCGTGGTGCTTTATTGAAATACCTTTTAGCATCAATTTCTAAAGAAAGCTAGCAGCAGCCTTCAAAAGTAAATAAAATGAATACAAAATTTTTAAAAAACGCTTGCTTTCACAAAATCAATTATTTATTTATTTTTCAGATTTGAATAATTATTTTCTTTCACAAATGGTATGCATCGTTTTTTATAGACACTCTTTTAAAAATCAATGAGCTTAACTTGGTTTTTGAAATATATAATAGAAGTGATGATATCAAAAAGATATTAATTTTTATTCAGCTAATGATAGGGCGATATATTTTGCTTAGACAAAAAAAGAACATTTCACACAACATCCATTCAAGAACGAAGAGAGCATTTCATTCAATACGCCACACATCTCAGAAAAATAAAAGGTATTTTCAGGTCAATTATCTATAATTTCAAAACTAACTAAGAAAAACAAAAACAAAAATCCCCTTAAATCGCTAAAAATGCAATTAAATAAATTACAGATGCATTACTAAAAGATTGAGAACACTGATCATCAAATGAATTATAACTGGAATGAACTCATTTATATTAGCTTATATATATATATATATATAAACTGTTTAGCTACAAATTTTATGCCATTTTATTACTATTTACTTTTTAAGGCTTTTTCAAAAGAAATTAAACTAGTTTAAAAAAAATAATTTTATTTCTTATTCATAAACAATAAAGAATTGTGATAAATTCTTATTTTTTATTTATTCAGAACTCATATCAATGCACCATGAATTACAATGAAACTATTTTTACATTCATCCCTCAGCTATCCATTTTCAATGATCAGCTGGTTCGATTGGATTTATGGTCAGTAAAATTGTTAATTATTATTATTATTTTGTATCTTAGGCTGAAGGATTTCTTCGGCAAAACATTTTTAAGTTTCAAAATTTGATAATCATATGCTCTTCTATTTTATTTTGTTTTATTTTGCAGTTCCCTAATTTTCTATAATCTTGTCTAAAATTTGAGCATTAGTTTGAAAAAAAGAAGAGCACTCAGTTCAACTAATGCAAAAACTTTAATCTTGAAACCAAACATGTTTTTTTAAACATAAGAGTATGGAAAATGAAATTATTCAGCTTTGAAGTACTGAAGAATATTTTTTTAATAATTTATAAATTTATCTCAGAAGAATATTTAATCAAAATTATTTCTCTAATTCGACATACAATTAAATTTACTATTGTAAGAAAGCAATTTTCAAGTGATAATAATAATAATCTTTTGCATCTACTCATATATAATGAAGCTATTGGAAATATCCGCATCCTGTAAAACTCATCGAACTTCAGAACATTTTCTTCATTATTTATTTGCGAAATCACACCTTATTTGTAAATGCAACATAATTTCAAAAAGTATATTAAAAGCGCATTTAAAAAAAATTTACTTAAAATATTGTATGAAATATTAGTATCAATAATGAAAACAATTCCAATTTCTTTACAATAGCGAATTATACTGCTATTAAATAAGCTTAAAATATTTTTCAAATTGATTTAAAATAGGTGGAGCATTTGACTACTATTAAATCAAATCGATAAGAAGAAAATCCTTTGAATTTCAAAATGATATCGAAATCATTTCTGTGCTGTAATAATTCCACAAGTTATAGTGAAAAATCATCAAAATTTTGTTTAATATTTATTTAATAATTTTAATTAAACTTTAGAAAAAAATCACTTCGAGGTTCACGTTTTCATCCTCCAAGTTTCAAATATCTGTACCAAATGTGGTAGCTCTAATTCTATAGTCTGTTTAACTTCTGTAGTCGTTTCAAGGACACTCGTTTTCAATACTCTTTACTCTTTCTCCTTCTCCGTTGCCATGGTTTCGACAAAGCTGGTTATTTTTTTCAATGCCAGTACATTATGGGAATACCTTACCTTCGGAATATCTTAACAGCTGTGTAAAAAAAAGAGAGAGAAAAAAAAGAGTAACATTTTTATCTGCCTCAGCGTTGCGAGGCAGACAACTGGTTACGATGTAGAAAATGTGACCCCTGAACCGCCTACAGAAAATACACAGACTATGATAGCCAGTTCTACAGAACTGCAATAGGCATACATTCACATACACTCATTGTTACTACTAATAAAGATAAATGCATTGCAATTTTTTCATTGTTGTTAATATTTCATACTGTCTTCTTTTGTTGATAATCAAGTTACGGAGATGGGAATTATTTTTCTAATTTTTACAGATTTCAACATAAAGCTCGCTTTTAATAAAAGCTTTGCGTCATTTTGAATGATTTACATTTAACATCAGATTTCAGAATCGAGCAATAGTGAAAATATTTTTTAAATCTTCTATTTTCAAACATTGCATTTCCTTCCTTTAACACAATTAGATGCATAAAGATATTGATACAAGATTGCCTAGATAAATAATGGAGCTCCAAAATGTTATTAGAAATATTCTGGAGATGGCTCACTGTGTCAAAAAAAAAGTACATTCAGTCAGAGAAAAAAAAAATGAAAAAAAAAAAATGAAAGAATAGACTTCAGACAGAAAGTTTAGTACAGCTTAAGAATAGATTTAGCTGCCGGTACATGGATAGTAATTAAGATTTGCCTACGAAAACTGATATTCATATCTTCCAAAACAAAAATCTTACAAAAATATTTTTGATATTAAGATTTAAAAAAATTACCTTTTTAATGACAGCAGTTTCATTTCCTTGGAATTTTCCATTTAATTTTAATATGATATTATATGATATTGTAATAATATAATATTATATGATATATAATAATATTATATGATACCTATATTGATGTTTTTAAATGCTGTGATAAAATTCAAATTCATCGATCAAAATATTCAATCGTGTATATTGGCCAATCATTAATTCCGTAGTAGGGTTTTCACTTCTACTTTTATTTCATAATAAATACACTTTTTAATTTGTAGTAAAATGAATGATATTTTTCAGTCTTATCCTTTTACAAGGTGAAGGGTTTTTTTTTTCTAAACAAAAATATTGCATAAATCTTTCAACAGTCTAAAAAGTTAATAATCTGGTCTCAAGTGATGGCTAGTAGATTAAAATGCGAAACATTTAAAGTAAATTAGATACGTCAGTGGGAAAGTAATTGTTTAATTGAAACCTTTCCTTTTTCAACTACCCAAAATAAAATCGTTCATGATGCAGTTTGAATGTATTATTCTATTTTATATTAAATGTATTATTCTATATGAATCATTTTTTTTCTTGGGACCTAATTCTCACAATTAATTTTCGATAATAATAATAATTATTATAAAAAAAAACGATTTTGAGTTACATTTAGTTAGAGTTTTTAAGCACAGTCACCATTCCATTACATTCTGTTCTAGAAAACATACTTAAGACGTTTAATTAATTACTGTATTGTTTTATATCTTCTAAGAACAAGCATGCATTAATTTTTTATAAGCCCTTTATCTTGCTTAAATGTCAAAGTCATCTCACCCGGGACCGGGACAAGATGACATTTTTCTAGTATCTTCTAAAAGTAGAAAAAGAAATTGCTTAGATTAAAATAAAGAAACACATGGGTAGATACAATTCAAGAAAAGACCATTCTAATGACGTATATGAAAAGAAAAGAATTTAACTCAAAAATAGAGTTAATTAAAAAAAATTAGTTAAATGTCGTTTTGTTCTGGTCTACCCAGGGCATTTAGTAAGAAATCAATTCAGGAAGAAAATAATTTACATCGTTAGTTTTGGTTCCAAATTTAGCAAGAAAAAATGTGAAATATGGATGGTATTTTAGAATTAAGTAACTAGAAATTCAAAGAACCAGCAAAAAAATCCTATAGCCTGTGGATTAGAATTGAAAATGTTTTAATTTAATATGTAGAGAATAAAAAGTGCTTCGTCTCGCGATGACTAAAATTTAAAAAGAATCAGCCATTTTGTTTCAGAGTTGCGCAGAACTGCTTCTACTTCGCAGAGAAAATGAAAAAACTCCGTCCACTTTGGAAGTCATATTTTTGTTCAATTTTCCTTTTCTTTACGCCCCCCCCCCCTCTTCCAGCCCTGAAAATTATCTTTCTGTAATTTTGTGCAAAGTTCTGTCAATTTTGTGATCTTATAAGAAATTTGATAAAAAAAAATGTATTTCTGAATAAATGTTATTGAGGAAGATAATGCACACAACAAATTAAATGCATCATTTCAGTAAACAATCTGAAATTATCCGTAATTTTTAAGACACTGAAATTTTATTCTTCATTTCTTTTTTAATTATTATTTAAGCCGCAGATCAGACCAATCTAGCTAACAATTGTCATTTTTTTTCGATGCTGCCCTCTACTAAAGCCTATGTTAGACAAGGAATGCCTCCGCCCTCTAAGTGTAATCTTGTGTTATTCCTCAAGTGAGGTTGAAAAAAAAAATTGACGAATTATTACAATTGGCCTTTTATCATGTTTTTCATTTTTTGCAATGCACGTTTTATAAATTATCTGAAATACCAATATCTTTGTTGTTTCCTGCTCTTGCCTTGGGTGG
>JAPMOR010054231.1:31152-58863 GCA_026543865.1 Argiope aurantia
TGGTCACTCTCAAGGCAAGATAAGTTTATGCTTTTGATTAAAATTCATGCAAGTAAAAAAAAAACATGCAAGAGAAAAAATGCTCTGTGCATTGCGTTTTGCAATGCACGTTTTAAAAATTCTCTGAAATACCAATATCTTTGTTGTTTCCTGCTCTTGCCTTAGGTGGTCACTCTCAAGGCAAGATAAGTTTATGCTTTTCATTAAAATTCACGCAAGTAAAAGAAAAACATGCAAGAGAAAAAATGCTCTGTGCATCTCTGTGCATTGCTTTTTGCAATGCACGTTTTATAAATTCTCTGAAATACCAATATCTTTGTTGTTTCCTGCTCTTGTCTTGGGTGGTCACACTCAAGGCAAGATAAGTTTATGCTTTTGATTAAAATTCACGCAAGTAAAAGAAAAACATGCAAGAGAAAAAATGCTCTGTGCATT
The DNA here is from genome assembly GCA_026543865.1 of Argiope aurantia. Lineage (NCBI taxonomy): Eukaryota > Metazoa > Arthropoda > Arachnida > Araneae > Araneidae > Argiope > Argiope aurantia. The sequence continues at coordinate 31,588 of JAPMOR010054231.1, forward strand.
GCTTTTTGCAATGCACGTTTTATAAATTCTCTGAAATACCAATATCTGTGTTGTTTCCTGCTCTTGCCTTGGGTGGTCACTCTCAAGGCAAGATAAGTTTATGCTTTTGATTAAAATTCACGCAAGTAAAAGAAAAACATCAAAGAGACAAAAAACAATAAGAAAAAAAGATACAGTAATGGATGTGAATTTAAGCTAAACGATGGTATAGTTTAAAATGAGTAGTAATGAATGATGGTATGAGTAAAATGAGTAGTCACTAATAATAAAGATGAATGTGTGTGTACAGGCTAGGCCGATTGACCTATAACTACTAAATTTAGCACATATATATTTTGGAGATTGGGAAGGAAAATATATTGGGAATGAAAAACTCGAAGTGATATTTTCAAAATTTTAATAATAAATTTTATTGTTTTTCCAGGAAAATTTCAGAAAATATCGCACAAAAATAATTTTTACTCCGTTTGAAAATTTTAAAAATAGTCTTTATAATGATATCCATTTAATAATCGTGCAAATTTTTGCTGAATTTTGGCAATTTTTTTAAAAATAGTTTTTGCCTGATTTCCAATAATAGATTAGATTATTGCCCTGAAGTTCAAACCGCTTTCAATGCTTCATCAGTTATCTGATGTGTGATTTTCTTCCATTGTTAAATGCTTTACAAGAAGGATTTTATTTAATATTTGTATTTTTAATACGAGACATATAAAAATGTAAAGTTGTATTACCACGAAATTTATAAGAGAAAACTGAACCATACATTTGCATTTTACTGGTCATGATGTCCTTGGATTTGGCTGCATCAGTGAGTTTCATATACTCAGTGAAGGAAACATAGTTGAGATAGTTAAAGTAATAAAGTTGTTGCCTTGTTGAGATAATTAAAGTAAATAATTGACAATTTCACCTTATGAAGCAAATGAAACTATATCTAAAAGGTTTAAATGAAATTACAGATAATCAGTATATTCGGTCTCAAAAGGTGACTGATATTCAATAAAAGAAAGTAGTAGTGCTAAATGAATTAAAAATAATGAATAGATGGAGAAAAATTTGCTTGCAGAAATGGATGAAAAAATTTATTTTATGACCTTGCATTGTTGGCGTAGTAAAAACTATACTTTTTAATATTCAATACATCTGTTATCTAAAATATGACATTGTAATTTTCAGTTTAATGTAAATTTAATCTTTTCTTCTCATTTCGATTATTTAACTGAACGAAATAGAATACAACAAATATTTTAAATGGGTATCAGTAATATTTATCTATTATATTTGTTCTCATTCTACATGAATTTCAATTTACACTGGTGTGCAAAACTTAAGCTACAATGCAAATTTGAAGCAGATAGCCATGAAATTGCAGAAAAGGAGTTCTTGTGATCAGTACAATGAACACGTAATTCAAGAGAAAGGTCATGCGTATGCAAATATCAGGAACAAAACGTCACAGGCGATGTGAGCGTAAGCAAAACACGTGCGAAAGGCGCGCGCAGCTCAACACTACAATAAAAGGAAGGACGGAGACGCAATTAAAGACATTCGCTGCAAGTGCACGTGATTTAATTCTTGAAATATGGCTAGCAGAAATCACCTGGACGATTTCACACGTGGAAGAATGATCGGAAAGCTGGAGGAGGGGCGTAGTGTGACCAGTGTAGCTAAAGAGTTCGGAATCAACAAAAGTGTGTGTCGTTTCGCGCGCTTGGAAAGCCTTTCAAACCACAGGCACAGCTGTGAAAAAGGTTGGTGGTGGCCGCCCCAGGAAAACAACTGCAGTGGATGACCGACATATCGTCCTGCAGGTGAAAAGAACCCGGAACCCGGAGGAATGGGCAGCGGGGCGACAAGTGTCGCGTTTTACTGTGTCCAGACGCCTTCACAAAGGTGGCCTATTCGCCCGCCGTCTTGAACGCTGCATCCCTTTGACAGTTTCCCACCGGCGGCACCGTTTAGAGTGGTGCAGGGAGCACAAAAACTGGACATCTCATCAATGGAGTCGTGTCCTCTTTGCAGATGAGAGTCGTTTTAGTGTCACAAGCGATTCCCAACGTCAGTTGATTTGGAGAGAGGTCGGGACACGGTTTCATCCCAGTAACATCACGGAAAGAGACCGTTTCGGTGGTCCTGGAGTTGTCGTCTGGGGAGACATTATGATGAACGAGCGGACTGAGCTCCACGTGTTCGACAGAGGTTCTGTAACTGGAGATCGCTATTGTCAGGAGTTTATCCTTCCCCATGTTCGTCTGTTCCGAGGTGCCATTGGATCAGACTTCGTTTTTATGGATGACAATGCACGGCCACACAGGACTGATGCTGTTGAGGAGCTCCTGGAAAGTGAAAATATCTCTCGAATGGAGTGTCCGGCGTGCTCCCCTGATTTAAATCCGATAGAACATGTGTGGAATGCTTTGGGGAGACGCCTTGCGGCACGATTACATCTTCCTGGGAACACCCGACAACTTAAACAGATGCTGATTGAGGAATGGGCACTCTTACCTCAAGAACTGTTGGACAATCTGGTGCTGAGTATGGGGAGACGGTGCGAAGCAACCATTGCAGTAAGGGGAGGGCATATCCCATACTAAGGAACATCTGCTTGCTGTTCTTCCTCTTGGACAGACAATCATGTGTAACGATACTATGAGTTCAATAAAGCCTTTTTTTTGTTTGATTCCATACTGTATGCATTGTATTTATTTCTGCGCAACTATGCTTTCGTCATTCTTTCAGAACAAAATGCTGTATCTCATTTCTGAATTTCATGTCTCTCAGATGATTTCTCCTGAAGTTATGGCAAAAAACATATTTGTTGCTTAAGTTTTGCACACCAGTGTAGTTTCCAGTATGTGTTTCAAACCTGTTAAGTGAAAATATACATCATTTCTTTACGTAGTTTAGAAAATGACAATTTCATTAATGACTACAGACGATACTACTTCAACGATTAAAAGAAACATTAACACTATTCCAAAAGGAATTTCCAGCTTGCTTTTGAAGAATTTCTTTTACATATATCAGATATCTTGGTTCTATCTGAATGGATTTTATATTATCATTTTCTGAAATTATCATTTGTAACATACAAAGTGATGAGAAAATTTCTAGAATATCTTCAATTTTACAATTATAATTATATAGATAAAATTTATAGACAATTAATTAAAAAAGTTGATACCTTTACAGCAAATAAGCAATAATGATATTAATACAGTTCTTTCAGAATAATTCTTAGTAATTGATTTTGAAATGGTAGCAATCTGAGCAGAAATTCCCTACGCCTTTATAAGCCATATATTATCAGTGTTTTTATTATAATTTGCTCCAAATAATAGAAATCTTGAAAAATATAGCTTTTAAATTCATTCAAATCATATAATCTCTTTAATTTTAATAAATAAGATGATAAAAAAACGGCCCGGCAAAATTACAAAAACCATACTGTAGATTTTAATCTTTCAATTCGATATTTTCTTTCTTAGAATCCCAGAAAGAAAATGGCTGATTATATCGTTACAGACATTTTATTGTTTCTCGTGTACATGATTTTATGTGTACGTTAATATGGCAGATGCTCTCAATCACATTTGTACACTTCATTAACCTTATAGCACACGTGCGGCGTCATCTTGACCCCGAATTGTCAGGTACTTATTTCTTATCTTTTTTGGATGTTTGTATAAAAATAAAATATTTGAATATTTTTCATGCATATTTGTTCTATTTAAAACAAAAACACGATTTGAAATTAAAAAAAAAAAAAAAACTTGGCTTCCTCCCCCCTTCCCCCCAACCACCACACATACATTTTTCTGTATTTATTTCCATTTCAGAATATTGAAGAAAAAAAATCTACATAATGCATATAGTTTATCTTTGAAATTTTTGAAGGGGGAAAAAAAGGCTAAACAAACAAAATTCATATTTTTTATCTTTCGTTTCTTCATATGGATTTTTAAAAAAATACTTATCAGTCCTCAATCGGAAAAAAAATAACATAATTTCAAAACACTTTATTTATATAAAAAAAAGAGTGCATTTCATTTAAGAATGTGCTCCTTTCTTTCATCAGCAAATTTTCGAAAGTATTCAGAATATGCGCCTGAAAGAATTCTGTACCGTGATCACGTTCCAAAGCGTCATCTGAACTATTATCATTTTTCAGAGGGAGCATTTGCGGAGCACTCTGAATCTCTGCCATTCCCATTCGTACGTTGTTTACTGTGTGCCACTTGCGCTCAGTCGCATGTGTGCTCATTAACTAGTGCTATATGCGCTGAAACATTAAAATAGCTGCGATATTATTTGGTCTAGGAATTAATTCGTGTGGATTTTAATAAAAAATTAAAGCTTTATTTCAAAAGCAAAATACATAAATACGTTATCAAAAATATTGTCCATCGCTAGCCACTACTTTTCCCCGTCTTTCAGGCAATTTACGAATTCCGTGTCGAAAGAATTCCTCGAAGCGATTCAATCGGAGATCCATTTTTCAATATTTTCTGAAGAAATGAACCGCTGTCCAAGCAAATCGCTATTCATGCAATCAAACAAGTAGTAGTCTGAAGGAGCAATGTCTGGTGAATACGGCGGGTGTAGTTACACTTCCCACCCGACATTTTCCAAATATGTTTTGACCGGTTTTGCGACATGTGGTCGTTATCATGTTGAAAAATAAGTTTATTATGTTTGATATCCCATTCTGGTCGTTTTCTGGCCAGAGCTTGTTTCAAACGCATCAATTGAAGTCGGTAACGTTCTCCATTAATCGTTTCCCCAGGTTTCAGAAGCTTCAATTTTTTTTTGGCTCTCCAGGTCCTTCTTGGTCTTCCAAGCCGTAATCACCACTTTTAAACCGTGCAAACCATTTCTGATACGTTCGCTCAGCTAGAGCATGGTCACCATAAACTTCCACCAAAATACGATGAATTTCAGTAGCACATTTCTTCGTGTTAAAGTAATGAAGAAGAACCCCCCGCAAAAACACTTTATCAGGCAAAAAATTTGACATTTTCAGTTGAATAAAAATTGTTGTTATTTACGCTTAAACCAAATGTCATTACTAAACTCGATGCGCAATAACAGCGGTTTTAAATGCATGTTTGAACAAACGAAACGATGGGACAATAAGCTAGTTACGCCATCTCTAGGAGAACCGCACGAATTAATTCCTAGCCCAAATATTAAGTTTATATATAAGATTTGGCGGCAAAATAATCAATCAATGCCAATTTGAAAATGGCACTTCATGCTGTGAAGTCGATCTTGGCTTCATCTGGCTTACAAAAATGAGTGAATCTGGAGAGAAAATTGTTGTATCTTGTTTTTAAACGTTCTTTACACTTACAGATTTTTTCGTTAAGACAGCGGAATCTAATTACATTGTTTTGGTTACGACGATATTTTCGTTATTGATATCTATTATGCATAAATGATGGTTTTAATGGGTTCTATTATCCACAGATGATGGCCGAAAATTTCAACAGTATTATTCATATTTAAAATCATGTCAAAGAAATGGAGAAAAAAAAAAGCAGATGCACTGAACAATAAATCAAGAGGTAAAACTTCCAAGATGTTTTACGCGCTCTTTAAGAGGCTTTATTGGTTTTACTGTGGGAAAAAGATTATTACTCCATGAGAAATACTCACATATCAATCATCTCTTATCAGGACGAGAAATACACATTCTCTATAATTCCTCTAAATGTTCGCCAGGTTTTCCTGCAATAGGTAATTTAGCTCCAGTAAATCTAAGAAATTAGCGCAAGTAACATTAGTTTAATGAGTGAGCTCAAATGCCACTACACGCCATTTCCCCTATCCTATCATGGCCATAACGTTAAATTAATCTGAAACGCTAGCACACAGAGGGATCAGTTTGACCTCAATCCTCGAGTAAAAAATGAAGTACATTGATTGATTTCTACTATTCTAATTTTCTTCCTCTAGCTCTCCCATAAAGGTATTGGAAGTAACAGGTGTAAGCATTTAAAATTCCTAGAATTTCTAAGCAAAGGGAACGGATGAGACCCTTAACAAACGACCCCTAACAGAGCTTAATTACCTTATTTTTTTCCCCAAAGAAAGCTTGGGAAGCAGCTAGAGGGGTCTTAGAGAAAGCTTATTTCTTGTTTTGATAAGAGAATGATTGATCGATGAGGGTTCATTTGTATGAGATAGTAATTCTTTCTCCCACGGAAAAAAATTATGATAAATACGGAATATTAAAGTTTAAACTTTTACATATATATATATGTAAGCATTGTTTTATGTGAAGCAGAATGCAGTTTGAAGACAGTGAAGAGACTTGCTATTTCTTGACGTCGTTTTACTTCATTTTTAAGAAGCAGGCATATGTACAAGCGATGAGCATACAGAACGACACAGAAAAGGAATGAGAAAAAAGCTCTTGGACATTTTATCCTTGGTCTATGATTTTGATAGAGAAAACATTCCTTCATAGTGCGAATATATTAGACCAGGGATTTCGATAGGTATTTTCGTTACACGCGCGGAGAAGGCAGGGGAAACACAGGGAGATTTTAAAAAAAGAATTTGCCTCATCAGCGGTATTTTGCCTCTTCACGCAGAGCTTGGGATAGCTAGACTTTTAGCTGATTAGCAATTTAACAAAGCTTCTCTTGAATTCATTAAGTAGAGACAGTGGAATTGGATCACGAAATAAGAGAATATTTTAGAATAAAGTTACTGTGGGCTACAATAAGATAAAATCTTGAAAGTTAATTAAATTGAAATTAGAGTTAAAATATCATTATATATATATATATATATATATATATATATATATATTATTATTATCTAAAGAAATTACAGATTTTCATTTGAAATAAATATTTTTTTTTACTGAGATATTATATATTGGTTCATTTTATCCAACATTTAAGTCTCAGGGAAATTTTCAAAAAATTAATACTTTATAAGCCCATATAGAATCTTTCATTCAGTGCTATAATGTCTACTTAGGTCTTATACAATGTAAAACCGTAATTTGTTCTAAATATTAATTCGTTGCATTTTTTTACTGTTTGTTTTGCGTTCAATGAGACTATGAAATAGTTTTTGAAAAATAGGTGATAAAACCTGAAAGTATTTCAAGCAACAAAATAACAAACATCTGTACAAATTATTGTATTTATAAAAGTATCAAAAATGTTAATCACAATTTCCATTAAATCATTTTAGCAGAAAAAAGTTGTCTGAAAATTTAATTAAATCAAATTTATCGTTCAAAATAGACTGAGTTTTAAAAAAAATCTTTAAAAAATGAATTACAAGAATTAAAAATAATAGGAATTACCAAATAATATTTTCAAAGTATTGAAATTGCCCTTTTCTCGTTCTTTCAGGAAACATAGTGGCAGAACCTTACTTCTGTAAGGATCATGATTTGTAATAACTAAATAAAAGAAATTAGTAGAAAAAATTAAGAAGCATACATTTTGTTCAAAATATTATCGAACTTTTTCTACATGTTATAAAACATGGCCTGTGGTTGATGTTAAATATTTATTCGCACCACTTAAGATTTCTCTAATTTCTTTCGGACTTATTTCGGATTATTGAGAAAAAAAAGAGGATCATTTTTTCATTCCAACATAGTTCTGAAATAAATATTCTCGAAAACAAATTTTTATGTCTTTAGAATTCTACTCAGATAATCATTAAAGTAATATCGTGAGCATCATATGATGCCTGGAAAAGGATTCGAAATCAATTTAGGTAACTACGAACGAATTTAGCAAATACTGCCATTTTCTGCTATTTGAAATGATTGTATGATATGGAAATTAGGCGAATAATTTATTTTAGTGCAGAATCGTGCTTTAAAGTTCGCATCAAACAATTCGTTTTCTCCAAATGAATTTGTTCCGATTCCACCGAAGAACCGACGTGTAAAGGGGGTCAGTTGCACGTTAAATCCGTCCTGACCAAACGTCCTCCCGCTGGTGTGGTGTGGTGTCAGCTCAGGTGTCGTCCTCGTCATCTGACCGCGGTTCAAAATTTCGAGGTCCGTCCCAAAATAGCCCAAGTGTTGCTTCAAACGGGACGTTAATATAACTAAACCAAACCAAACCAAATGAATTTATTAATTAATTATTCTCAGTTCAAAAACTCATAATTTCTCAGTGACACTCCCAGTTGTCCTAAAAACAATGCAGTTATTGATTTCGGTTTTTCTGATCACTAATTTGAAAAGAATATATTTGGAAAGATAAGGAACCTACTGCCTCAAAATTTATTTCACCGTCCCTTCCAAATAGCCACAAAGTACTCCAGCTTTACTGTTTTCAAAAATTAAAAAAACTTATTGCATTTTATGGGAGATCGCATATGAACTATCATGACTATTTAACAATTTTAATTTGGAGTAATTTATAATCACTCTATTTCTAGTTTTGCTGGGGGAAAAAAATTAGGAAATTAACGTCACAAAAACAGAATTTACTTCTGTTTATTCGACTCCAGAAGGTAATATATGAAGGTTAGAAACTCATTTTGAACTAAGGACTGGAAGTTCGATTTATTAGTAGAAAGTGTGACTCTGAATTCAAGTAGAATTTCTATCTACAATTCAACTTATTTTTTTTCTGCGATATTTATGCTACCTTAAAAAGTTCACTTAAAAATCAAACGGGAAAGGAAAAAAAAAAAAAAAACTTTGAGAAATGACAAATTATTATCATTATCAAGGCAAGTTTTGATTTAATGAAACTGGTTTTTCTTTAAATCAGCTGATCACCATGAACGTCATCAGACTTATAAATAATGGGTGTTCATTCTGGTACCTTCAATATAATCTATCAAAAAATATATATTTGTTGAAAAATTAACAGTGAAGGATTCTAAATAAGTTGTTAAATATTTCCACATTATAGATTTCTCTGAGCTCGAGAAACGTATTTTTGGCATTATGTCAGTCTGCGTCCGTTTTGAGCTGAATGGATGAAATTTGATATGCGGTCTACGCACCAAATCTCTAGAATCCCATCATATTTTGAGCAAAATCTATTCAGAGGAAGTCTTTTTGTACTGCTGTTTGAGCATAATTTAAAACTATAATCACAAAACGAAGAGAGTTAGACGGATAAAATTCGGTACGCTGCATTTAACATCTGTATTGTAGATACTTATTAAATTTTGAACCAAATCTAAGGGCTGAATTTCTCCTCGTCTGTTACTTTCAAAAGGATGTATATGGGATAACTCGAAAACGCAATGACTTGGATATATCAAATTCAGTAGGAGATTACAATTGTAGTTCTATGTTAAATTATGCTTCCAGTCGGTTGGGAAGAGCGCGTCTATAACGCAAATTCGATTTTCGGATAGTCTTAATCGTATGATTTATGCCAGCGATTTATCGCCAAAACACTCGCCAAGAATCATAGGATAGGCAGAATAAAAATATTAAATTCATGCCAAAGATAAATATTTCGCAACGTTTGCATGCCAATGGCCTAAAAGTCATTCTCTGATTTCTTCAATGTATCGGAGTTTTTTTTTTAGGGTGTGGAAAATAACACCTTTATTAGAAAGTATGCAAAAAAACTTATGGTGAGAGCACTCCCACTGATTTTATTATTGCACAAAGATTTCTCAACTTGGATTGCAAGGAGTTTCAGGAAAGACTGCAGAAATCAAGGAGACTCATTTCTCGAACTAAAAATGAGTTGAGAAAGGACTCAATAAAGAAATAAAGGCACTAAATGTTGGTCCAAATAGAACAAAAACTCACGTTACATGTGTTTTTTTCTATTTCGCATGTGAGAATGAAGGGGAGAAAAAAAGAAATAATACTGTGTATAAAATGTCGCACTTTTGAAGCTGATGGGATGTTCGAAAGATGCTATCTATCTCGAAAATTCGATATAAAATGAGTACAATAACGAAGAACAATTTTTTAATTGTAAATAATAGTAAAAATTTATGTGTAATATTTAAATTTTAATAGCTCATGCATAATTAATAAAGGAGAAATAAATAATTATAATAATATTTTTTACTTTATAATGATTATAATTATAAAGTGAAAGTATATCTATGCAGCGTCTAATATTTGCAGATTCGGATAGAATATGCCAAGACAATTTTTTTGATATGCAACATGTGGGGTCCCCGAATTTAGCGTCGTAGTCTAATTGCACGACAAACATTAATTACGAATCAGGCAGTTTGTATTCCAAATTACGATACATACGACGATTGCACAACATGGAAGCTTCCTTAAGTGATTATGCAAATTTGTGGCAACCATTGAGAAGGAAAATGGTTTAGATGGTTTAAGGAGGTTTGATTTTGCAAACACGATGATTAATGAAGTCGAATGTGACGAAATTGATTTTAATCGGGTCTGTTTCAGTGATGAGGTGCACTTCGACCTCCAAGGATATCTTAACAGACAGAAATGGAGGTTCTGGGCCACGGAAAATCCTCATTATGCAATAGTTCTTTCGCTCACCCACTTAGGCTCACAGTTTGGTGTGCGTTATCTGCCGAAGGCATTATTAGGCCATTTTTTAAATCGAAAATATCACCGGTGAAGCTTATTTTGGCGTGTTACGTAATGGTGTTATCCTATTCTTGTATAGCATATATAAGATAAGCGATTATTGGTTCATGCAAGTTGGCGCTAAACCTCACCGCACTCAGCGAAAGTTCATCTCTTAGCGGAACATTTTCATGATAGACTGACTGATCGTGTTGGATTCCACTGCGAAAACAGGCATTGTTATAGAGGCCACCTTACTGTGACCACCTTACTCTCCGGATCTTAATCCATGCAATTTTTTTATGGGGACGTCTGAAAGACACAGTCTATCTCACACAGCTCTCACATTGGACGATTTGAGACCATAAATTGAAACGGATGTCAAGGAAATTGGAAGAGATGTTTTGCAGAAAACGATTGTGAATTTCGATTAAAGACTTCGTCATGTCATTTATTCGAATGGCCGACATTTCGAAAATCTGTTGTATTGAAAACTCTCAATGAACACTGATTTTTCACTTGGGTTTTTTTCTCATTTCTTGAAGTTTTCATAACACAAGCTTCACACCAAAATTAGTCTATGACGCTACATTCAGAGACCCCACACATTTTATATAAAAAAAATATCTCATTTTGACTTCCTCTATCCGAATATGTAAATATTAGACTCTGCGTACCTTGTGGAACACCCTGTAATTACAAACAGTTATACAGCAATGTTTTGAATGCTTTATTTTCACAATGAAGTTTCTAAGTATGCAAATTAATTTAAATAATGCGTTCAAAATATTTTAAAATTGTGAAAGTATTGTTTTTTATTGAAACCATTGTACAAAATAATGATCTAGAATGCGATGATGGACTCGGAAAAATTTCGCATCCCTGATCATTGAGGTAAGGAATATTTAACGAATGAAAGCGATTCAAAAAAAATGATCCAGTTTCTGATTTTTCATGCCGAATGTACTGAAATAAATTCGAAATATAGAATATACTTTAATATCACCATCGTAGGAAATTCGAATGATTACAGAAAAAATTCGAATTGTTGACGAAATGCTCAAAATAGAATAGAATTATTTTATTATAGTCCATTTGATTATTTCTCATGGGATGTGAAAGGCATTCATGATGCATGAAGCATTTAAGCAGAATTAACAAAAGTGATAAATAGGAATTAAAAAAAATATTTACAAGAGGAGCGGATTGTTTAAGCAATTTTAATGAAAAACAAAGGTAACGTTCTAACAGGAGTGACAATAAATAACAGAAATATGTAACTATTAAAATTAAACGTATGCAATTGGGGTGGTGAAAGGAGGCTTGTAGATATTATTTTTTAAAAATTGCCATTTAAATTGTAAAATATTTTTCACCACAGAAAAGGTGCCCCTAAAAATTGCTTATAAATTCAAAATTGATAAAAATTTTCATTGAAATTTCACTGGAATTCTTAATTTTATTCCCCATTGCAATTAAAAGAATGTATATTTTATGAAAAGTTTATAAATTTGAAATAAAAGGGCTTCAAAAATAGGCATATAACTTAAAAGGAAATAAGCATATTTTGAAAAAACATCAAGCTTTTGAACAATGGTCAGTTGATTTCAGTATATTTTAAAAACAACTAATTACATACCATAACATACAGAAGCGCATTTTGATTGACTCAATGCAATTACTAAAGCGAATAACAATGCTCAATTTACATTCATCTGGCATATCGAAAGCTCTCTGGGAATTTAAGTGGGGCGAACTTATAGGAGAGAAATATCAAGGATTCACAAAATAAAGCAAAAAAATGGTTCATTTCACTGTTAGATTATTACGTCATAGTTCATCTATCATGTGACTGATAGACGATCATTTCTCTTGAAAGCAAACAATGTCATCCTTGTAACATAAAAACTGAAAAGTTATAAAATATCTTTTTCTTCATTAAGCCCACAAATAATTCTGAATTGGGATTTCTTTTAATCATTATTAATTCGAGTAAAAATTTATTTGCAAAGTAATTAAATCTGAAAATGAATTAGTCTATGATTAAAAATTGCTATGCAATTATCATAGAGAAATGTATGACAACAAAATTTGAGATGCAAATAAAGGGAATTTTTTTTTTCTATGTAAAGATATCATTCGAATATAAATGCAGAATATGTATAAAAAATGTGACATTTACATTTTGACATAGTATATAAACATTTATTTATTTAGGTATTTGTTCTTTAATCATGAACTGAAAATGTGATGCGATTTGATAATTTTCACAGTCAAAGTTGCAAATCAATAAGCTCAAAAAGAAATATTTCTGGGAAAAAATCTCCTTTCAAACGCGCAAAATATCTCAATAAAGATTTAATAGTTGTGAATTTATTTTCATTTTACTGCATTTAAAATGAGGATTTACTTATCTTGAAAAAAATCTGAAAAATACATGGTAATTTTTTATTATAATTAACATGTTAAGACTAGGTGATTAGGTTTTTGCTATGAAATAAAATAAAACAATTGTCAAAATGTATATCAAATTTATAAATATCATAACATAGTGTCCATGCAATGAAAAAATTATATGTGTTCTTATGTTGGGGGCAAAAAAGAAAAGAAAAAAAATGCATATTTTAAGAAAAATGCAAAAATATCATATTTTTTAAACATATTTGCATTTTAAAAGTTAATATATGACTTTCTGGCTTTCAAATTTAGACATGTTACCCATTTCCTGAACAGGTACAGTATGGCTAAATAAGAAAAATACGAGTTTTTGAGGCTACATCACAGCTCCATTAAAAGAGTTATATATCAATTATAAAGATTCTTTTAATTATGAAAAAAACTAAAAAAAATTAATTTTCTTTATAATTTATAATATATTTTAAAGTCCAATTTATTTTGTGACTAGTAAAAAAGTAATTTTAAAAGTTGATGAAGTAAGATTCTCCGCGAAATCTGGATCGTTGTTGCATATTTTTTGAAAGCTGGAATGTAGAATAGAATGTAGAACAGAAGTAATCTCGAAAAATGAAATGTCCAGATACTTCACTGACTTTTGGCTACCAGAAAATTTAACTTTTTTGCATAGTAGCGTTGTTTCAATTGCATATCTCTTTGAGTTTAGTTTAGTTTAGTTTAGTTATATTAACGTCCCGTTGTAAAGCAACACTAGGGCTATTTTGGGACGGACCTCGTAATTTTGAACCATGGTCAGATGACGAGGACGACACCTGAGCTGGCACCCCCCTCTCCGCACCGCACCACACCAGCAGGAGGACGGTTGGCATGACGGATTTAACGTGCAACAGACCCCCTTACACGACGGTTCTTCGGTGAAATCGAGTCTCGAACCTGAAACCCTACGGCTCACAAGCCGAGACCTTACCACCAGGCCACCGCGGCCCTGCATATCTCTTTGAAATACTTGGCCAAAAAAATTTTAATTTTTAAGATAATTGCATACGATTTCTCACAGTTCACACCTGTAATTTTCAATAATCCCCTGTTTTGATAAATTTGCAATTTTCGAAATTCTTTTACAGGTGTTCGTCAAATGGATGAATTGTAATTCATTATTGGTCTTAAAATTGATTTATAAGCTATGATTTTTTTCAGCAATGTGCGCATACATTCTTTTCTTAATACATAAGATTGAGGAAAGGAACGTAAATTAACCATACTCTAATTTATCTAAAAAAGTTATGCCATTAATCATTTTTAGAATCTCATTTGTTATCTTTGTGTTGTGACGCATAAACACGCTTCGGTTCTTGGAAAACAGTTTGTTCAAGCAATGATTAACGAATTGAAGACCTGAAAGGATAATCTACTCTTTCCTATTTTGGCAAATTCGAATTCTCTGCTCGTTATGATAAACCCCAAAAGAAATGTGAACACTTCAAAAGATTGCTATCATTAAAGGTATAGTATCACTTTCATGACACTATGCTTGATTGATGTAGGTAGTTAAAGAACTACTGAATTGTATGGAAGTCTTTAAAAAAATAAGGGAAGATAAGCAGCATATTTTTCTTTCTTTCTATTATATCGTTTGACAAGAAAAGCCCTTTCGTACATTGATAATAAACCATATGCACGTGGGGGGGGGGGAGGAATCTGTTTTACGTTTACATCCAGGTGGGAACTCCCTTCCGGCAGAAAGAGGTATCTGATGATGGCCTAATGTGCTCAGGCCTGAATGATACTTCAAAGCTTGCTGGCATTCTCACAGTTTGTTTGTGATAACCGTAACAAATACGTTAATTACACTTGTATGCTTACTCGAAAGTATCACACAATTATCCATCAAATGAATAAAAACGCAAATATCGTTTTGCAAAGATACTAAATTCCTTATAGCTTAATTCAATAAAATAAATTATACGTTATTTTTTTAAATTTAATTCAGTATGATATATAGTACGTTATTTTTTTAAATTTAATTCAGTATGATATAAAAGAAGGTCAGATACATTTCTGAAGGTTCTGATCCCTTTCATTTTTTTTTTTTGTTTCAATTGTTCACATTTTATACTTACTCAGAAAAGGAGCAGGATAAAAAAAAATCGGTATTAATGTATAGCAATAGCTATAGAAAACTCATGTCGATAGTAAGCAGAAATTTAAAAACGACGATATTACATGCCTCTAGACGTTTCAATGCTCCATAGAAAAAAACAACTTTCGTTTTAAATAGGAGTTGTTCTTTTATCTAAATTTCTTAGAAATATATACTACCATCCGTTTCTAAGCTGTTTAATGGGCCAAAGAAATAAGCAGCATAACTTTGTAGTGCTGTAAAGCTATAAAAAATTGCGAAATAGTGCTACTGGAAGGTGCAGAATGTGTAAGTATATCAACTCTATGCTATTTAAGACGAAAAAATGTTGGCTATCGAAAATATCTATTAACGGTTCAATAAACTATAATGAATAGGAAAATTAAATCGTTATTAAAAATAATTGTCTAACATGGAGCTAGGGCTTTGTGGAACAGATTGATTTTATAAAATAGTTTAATTTATAATTATTAATTATTTTAAGATTGTGCTTAAAACAGCAACTGGAAGAAAATATTTAATTTTTATAAAAGTTAGTACGGCAGATAAAATATTGGATAACTAACTTAATTTCGTTTTTTGTTTTATTATAGAAAAACAGTTATTTAAATGCAATCGCAAATGTATGTAAAAATTTACCAATTTTATTATATTAAAAACATAATTACCAAATCAAATAATTAAATTATCAATATATTATTTGTCTCATAGTGCTAAATAAAGAAGACATGAGCATTTTTTTTAATTCCTGAAAGCAACTGAATTCAACCAATATTACATTATATTAACCGTCGTGCCACCTTTACAGCCAGCTGGTTCTCTCGTGATGCTGCATGTGCTTAATTTTAATCGAATGTCTTATGCTTGAATTGATATTCATGATTCCCTAACAGAAATAAGCATTAAATTACAATAGGTAATTAAATCCTGTTTATATAGTTTTACATCTGCGGATGTTTATTTCTATATAAACCTCTCTAAAGGACTGGAAAACTTAAGTGTCCTTGTCAAAAAAAAGAAGATTCAGATAATGCCATTCATTTAATGTTTTAAATGAGCACATATAGCATATATTAGGTGGATTGAAACATGATATTATTAGATTAATTAATGTTAATGAATTAATGTTTTGAAGATATACAGGTATATCATAAAAATTGTGATATACAAAAAATATGAAAAGTTGGACAGAACCTTTCTTCTCTATTTTCCAATAATGAAAGGATCAACTAGTTTTTGAAAACAATATCAAGTGTAAAAATTTCACATCAAACAATACTTGTATTGTTGCAAATGACGTATAAAAATAATTTTTGTGTTATAATGTGTTATTATAAAGTGCAGCTCATTTTTTTACTTATAAATATAAAAGAACTTGATGCTGTAAAAACATTTATAATCTGTTGGTGTAGTGATTGCCAGACAAAGGAGGAGAGGGGAGGGAATAGATGACCTGAATGCCATACCAAAAGCTATATTTTTATTTAAAAGAAAAAAAATAATATATATCTTTATAATATGGAAAAAAATCCATTTCGCAATTTTAACAAGTTTTCAAGTTTAAAACCTCGCCGTCCAAAAACACATTTTTGAAATTACCAGCCAATCCACAGATTTTTGAACGTGACAATTCAAATACGCAGCAAATTGAAATTTGGTATGACACTTGCAGCAAATCTGCCAGTTGCTATCAATTTTGATTGAAATTAGTAAACGCGTGTTGATAAACGTTTGATTGAGATTCGTGCCAAATGAAACGATTCAAAAACGCAATTTTCTAGATGGGTGAAATAAAGCATTTATATTTAGTATTAGAATATTATATATGCTTCAGATTTTGAATCCGAAAGATCGAAGACACCTGCTAGTCTGTTTATTTCCAAGTGTATGCCAAAAAGGTAGAGACAAATGAAATTCGACATTGTATTTTTTTGGAATAAAGATAGCCTTTTTTTTTATTGAAAGTTATCATACTTTTATAAAAATTGAATATATCAACTGTAGTATTTTCTTGAAATTTTATTCCTTTTATTGTTGCGTTTCTTCTTATTGATTTCTTATTATAAGATTTACATTACCATCTTCATCGCTTACTTCACTTTCGTATTCACAAATCACTTCCTTACGGGTCACAATATTTTGCTACGTGCCTTCTCCATAGGACAATTTAGCTATCACAATGTCTTCATCAATGTGGGGAGAATATTAGACAACTATTAATTTCTTCAATTCCATTCAAATTCTTTCATTTTTAAAGAAGACGATTTGATTGATTTTAACGGAACGTCGATAAATGAGAAATCAAGAAGCATTGGAAGTAAAATCTTAGTCAAGAAACATTTTTCAGTATAGAAATTATCTTCTTACCATGGAAGTATAACAGTATGCAAATATTCACTGTCAAGGCTCTCAAATATCGGTAGGCAGAAGAATTTTGTTGAATAAAAACTATACTGTATCTTCAAAATTAATAAGAACCAAACTAAAATATTTAAATGCACAGCGCCCCCTCAAATTTTATTATTTCGAATTTTTATGAAATTTATATTGTACTGGAGATTCATTTCCTTTTATGCCTGTAGAGAAGTTCGGTTAATTACTAAATGACAAATATTGCGCAGTAAGTAAATCATTATTGCTTAAGAGTTCAAAGTGAAATAGTATAACACAATTGTAACCCAAATGAAGAATTCACTTTCAAGCTCAACATTGATATTACTAGGAAAGGGGGCGGGTCAAGGTTTCTTTCTAGTTGCTGTGATATCCACCTATAATGGAATAAATTCGTTCCAACCTCAGAATGTGGGAAAATATCGGATGAATAGTTCATTATTCTACGCACGCCATCTTCCATCGCATTAATTTTTTTTTTCGTATAATATCTGAACTTGGCACTTTTATTACTCAGTTTTTCTCATTCGGTATAGTTCATGGCAATTCTTAACAATTTGTTATCGATTTCAAAGCACTCTTCTTGTTTTTTGTTGGAGGATAGAGATTTAATCTTCCGAATCTAAATTCGATTCTATGTTGAATTTAGTTTTATCAGACATTGCAGCATGTTTTATATTATGGTGATATATCGACCTTTGATTATTCATAAAAAAATATTTTCAAACGTTCAGGACTCTATTGTCTGTGTCGGATATGATATTTCCTTACAAAAACTGAAATAGTGGTTTCAATCTGAGAATTTTTGAGATAACAATATTTCGAGATATTACATTAAAAGGTAGGAAACTTCATTTTTGCTTTAAATTTTTTTAAAATTAATTCTGACGATTAAGAGTTGAAAAAAAGTATTTATTATTCTTAAATGCAACTCATTTATTCCACAATTTTGCGCGCCTTCTGGTAATGGCCCCCAAGATACATGCCCCACCCTAATAACGCCACTGTCTCTGCAAATTGTAAAATAGATCTTTTTGATCTTTAATATCCCAATGGAAAGTGTCATTATTGTTCAGTTCCCGAAATACGAATTTTTGTGGATCTTCATGCTTTCATTCCTTAAAAAAAAACAGAAAAAAAAAAGTAACATTTTTTTCTAAGAAGACGTTATCTCAACATCGCAACAACGTAGATGTATGAAATTTGGTACGCAGTCTTTGTCCAAATATTATAGGGAAAATGCCTATCGGTTCCCCTGCACTCGAATATGTCGATTCAAATCAGCGCGAGTGGTTTTACCCGAAACTTTCTGGCCTCTCCTCTCATCAATGTTCTTGTATATTATTAACCGCATGTCAATAGGGAACGATGGTTACGAAAGAACCTCTTAAAGAGCGATATTTGGCGATTTTTTTTGAGCAATCAATCGCTGGGATGCAGTTAATACAAGAAAATTAAATATATTCTAGGAAAGCTTTATTGACGACCGATTAAAACAAAAATTTGAAGCAGAACTACAGTTGTAATCCTCAAATCACATACCAAATTTCATATACTTAAATTATTGCATTTTTGAGTTATTGTGTTTATATGCTTGTGAAAGTACAAACAGACAGATGATCCATCTCTTGACTGATTTGGTTTGAAATTTCACACATATTTACACTTTAAATGTTAAATTTAAATACACATTTTTTCCATCTATGTTTCTGCGTTTAACAGTTATCGTGTTAATATATTCGGACAGCCAGACAGATGAACTTCCTCAGAATTTCTGTCAAAATTTGACAGAAATCTACTAGATATCGTATACCAAACTTAGACATACATAGTACCGAAATTGTGGTTTTTCGACCAAGGAAGGCTTGAAAGGTAGAGATCGGATCGGCGGATTATTATAGATATGTAGCGAATTTGAAATTAAATTTGTCATATGACTGATTCTATGTCCATTAATGCGTCTATAAATTCAACAACTCAGAAAAGCAACATGAAATCTAATTTGTCATATGAATGATTCTATGTCCATTATTGTGACTATGATTTCAACAACTCGGAAAAACAACATGAAATCAAATTTGTCATATGACTGATTCTATGTCCATTATTGCGACTATGATTTCAACAACCCAGAAAAACAACATGAAATCAAATTTGTCATATGAATGATTCTATGTCCATTATTGCGTCTATGATTTCAACAACTCAGAAAAACAACATGAAATCAAAATTTGTCATATGACTGATTCTATGTCCATTATTGCGACTATGATTTTAACAACTCGGAAAAACAACATGAAATCAAAATTTGTCATATGACTGATTCTATGTCCATTATTGCGACTATGATTTCAACAACTCGGTAAAACAACATGAAATCAAATTTGTCATATGACTGATTCTATGTCCATTATTGCGACTATGATTTCAACAACTCAGAAAAACAACATGAAATCAAATTTGTCATATGAATGATTCTATGTCCATTATTGCGTCTATGATTTCAACAACTCAGAAAAACAACATGAAATCAAATTTGTCATATGACTGATTCTATGTCCATAATTGCGACTATGATTTCAACAACTCAGAAAAGTAATATGCTAAGGTGGCTGAATTTTAACATGTGAGTTTTACATCAGAATTACTGATCTGCGCCTAATTTCGGGTTAAATTCTCCCAAATGATAGATAATCTATTTATTCTATATGGACATATAAGATAGATAAAACAAAGGCGATTATTACCTGGTGCTTGGCAACATTAGTGTACAATTTTTAGTAGAGAGTTCAAAATCCGTAAAATGTTCATCTCTTCCTAATTATAGTCTGCGTCTAATTACTCTTACACACTGAATAAAAGGAAATATCTTTTTAAGATTTTTTGAAATACAATGAATGTGAAATATGGAAACTTTGACTCGGCTAATGAAAATCCACATTTAGACAATCACTGTTTTTTACATTTATCTGTTGAAATTGTTCCAGGTGCCAGTAAAGTCTCCGTTTTTCCCCCCGTTGCAATTAAATAATCTATAACAAAGTTCAAAAAAAAGGATACATTCAACCATTTATTGTTTTAAAATTTTTCTCTTATAACGCGGTTTCTTTCACAATTTATGATAGTGTAATGATAATCCGAAGGAATCATAATTTATCAGTTCATCGGGGTTTTTTTTAGATCGAATCGCGGAAGGATAGAGACCTAATTTTAATTTAATTAAAAATTAGCATCTGAAAATTTTTCTTCCACATTTTAATCATGTTTAGATATAATCATGATTCTTCAGTGAATTACAAATTTCCATATTAAAATTCCTCTGAAAGTTTTTAAATTCCGTGTTTTGTCTCACACAACCATTAATGAAAATAGTAATGAAATTAGATGCTCTGAATTAGCTGGAGAGTTCTATTTTCCAATTGCTGCCATTTCAAATTGTCTCCCCCCCCCCTCAAGTTCCACGAAAAATTCCCACATGTATCACTTTAAAAAAATTTCTGGAATTCAACCTGCAAATATTGACAGTATTCATTCTTTGGGCAGAATTCCCTTTTCTTCCCTCCCCCCTCCAACTTACGCCCCCTTCGAAATTTGTTCCTGCTCTGGTAGCTCTCACCGACTTCATTTAGATATAGGAAGTGCTATTCCCGAGTGTGAAGGGGGCGGGCCGCCGCCGTTCATTCGCGGCAAGGCAGCGAATTGGGAGGTCTCAAGGTTGAATGACGTTACCCCCGGGAGGAGTGGTCACGGACGGTTCCAAAAGGAAACCAAGGTGTTGTAAAAGGCCTGAATACCTGACAAAATCTCCTAAACAGTGTGAATCTGTCATTAACAGAGCACTTACCGAACCCTTCAGTAGAGCCGCTCCAGAAGACCTCATCGCTCGGATCGCTTTTTTAGAAGGGATCTTATCTCATTTCTGCAGACAAATTTTGCTTCCTTTTCCTTTAATTATTTTTTAAGATTTTTTTGGAAAAAAAAAAAGGATACTTTTTATTTTATTAAATCAGTCATTTGAATACTTTTGCCAGTTGTGAAAAATGGTTTTAATTTTAATAAAATAAATCACAAGAATTGTTCAATTTATTTTGTTAAAAAAAATCGATTTAAGAATTTGGAAAAAGAATTTCGTCTACTCTTTCTTCAGGATATATTAATACAGGATTTTGTGTGCGCATATTATTCAAAGACACTTTAATTGTATAAATCAGGATTTTAAATTGTGGTTCGGCAGTAACTAGCAGCATTTTTACACTGAAAAAATGTGGACGAAGGTGCTTCTTGTTTTGAGCTTTTCTCTGTGCGCTATGGTGGATTCTTCAGCTTGGTAAGCACTTTTTTCTTCTTCTTTTTTTAATTTAATTATTTTAACTTGAAATTAATTCGTGGGATGTATCCTTCAATTGTGAAGTATTAAAGCATGATCAATTATGATTTTACTAGAATAACTGCATAAATTTATGATTCTTATTCATATTAATTTATTTATTTATTATTTGGGTTTGCCTAAGCTTTTCCTATTTGAGATCCCATTTCATTCTTGAACGAATCATTTCGCCTTTATTCACTTCAGCTTAAAGAAAATCCTTAAAAAATCATTGAAGGTGAGAATTAAATATCAGTTAAGCAAAAAAAATAAATAATAATAATGATTCGTTAGATAAAAGCATTTCAATAAAATATTTTAAATCGATAAATTAAAAAAAATTTTTTTTTTGCAGATAAATACTGAAGAACTCAACAGAAAATCTCAATGTATGTGGGCGACCCCATTTAAGATAATTTTTTCAGAAGCTTTAAATTAATTTCCATTATCTAATTCTTTTGAAATTTACATATATTTTTAAAAAAATCTTACTTGGTTACATTATGAAGGAAATCATGTGTTTGCTTTACATAATTTAAATTATTTTGCAACAAAAAAAGTATTGTAGAAAGTCCTTTCTTCTCAGTATAACATTGAATATTTAATTAGTTTCATTAATTGAGAAATTTGGAATTTCTATAATTCTTAAAGATATTGGGAATCAACATTTTATAATATTTTATTCTGAAAAAAGGCCTTAAAACTTTTATTAAATTTTTAATATGAATTTATAAATTATTATAATAAAACTGGAATTTATAAATTATTATAATAAAACTTATAGAAATTTTCATGCTTGATAACTTTAACATGTTTATACAGTAATAAATGATTTTTGGTTTACGAATGGCATGAAAATTTCCAAATCTATAATAAGATTGAAGATGTCAAAGATATGGATACAAGTGAATTTATTTTTCTTCTTCCAAACTTCGAGATCGTCTTCCACTTTTTTTTTTTAATTAATATTCTCTTGAACTATTCCTTCACATGATGTTTATTCGATTGAGGAGAAAGGAAATTTTCTCGACCGTAACTGAAGATAAATGATAAATAATCAAGTGCTGCATTAATAAATAAGGAGCAATTGAATTATCAACAATCTTAAATCATAATCCTAAATTATTCACAGGTGAATCGGTTAGGCATTCCACGCACTGTCCACTTCATTTGCTACTGGCTATAATAAATTTAACTAATACATGAATGTTCTAGGAATTTATTCCATACTGGTGTCATATCAATTGTAAAAATTTTTCAATGCGACTGTAATCTTAATTCGCCTCTCTCTTGTCTTCGGACTCCATGAAATATGAATTAACTTGACATTTCTATTTTTAAATAAAACTAAGTATTATTTATATAAAAAAGTTGTTAAGCCAAAACAACAATGTTCAAAACTAAATTAATTATATGCTTTACGTATGTTTCAGAACAAGTACAGCGCGGAGTGTTGAAGTGAAATTCTTAAAAGGACGATTAATTTAGATTTAATTTTTTTAGAATTAATTTATTATTGATGCGAAGTTTCCGAAAATATTTTCTTCTCAATTGGATTAATTTTGCCACTCAGATTTTTTAAACCTTTTTTTATTGAACTTTTAACGTATTCATACTTGGGGGAAAAAAATTCCGCGAGCTTTTACTCATTTTTTTAAAATATATTATGAATATCAGATACTTATTTTATGACAGCATTAATACAACAACACATGTCTTCCGATAGCAACAACAAAATCGCCTAAAGCTAGTTTATGATGTTTTTTAAACTGGTAGAATGATCTAATGATAACAAGTTTTCCAAAAATGTTACACTATTAACGTAGTCTTTGATGTGATTCGAAAAATTCAAACTGCTTTAATGTGAACAAATTTTACTTTACTAGTTCAGGAGATACTATTCCGGAAAACTTCCTTCTTTCCATTTATGGAAAAATATCAGTGTCGAGCAAAGTGATTCAAATTCTCAATAGCTGATGAGGAAGCATATTCTCCCTTTGTATTTTCGACTTCAGGAAAATTTCTCACGCCTTATCAGGGTGAAGACGGTGACCGCTGCATTGTTCCGTTAAATCTTCTGAAGCGCAACCGTCTGCAGAATACGAAATTTCCCTCCTGCCGATTAGTAGTCATTTAACGATTGCTTTGATTAAAATCGTAATTGCCATTGAAGCATTTAATTGTTAAAGGAACTGGTGCAGACCATTTTTAATTTGTCGATCAAGATCGCTGAAAAGTTCAGAGAAAGATGCAATGATTCCAAAGACAGCCTTCTTTTTTGAAGTGGGTATGAAGTTTCTTAAGATATTTTAAAGCTTGTATCCCCTGAGTAATTTTCTATATCAAAATTAAAAATTCATAAACTAGAGAATGGGTAGCCTCAGTAGGAAACGTTATAATCTTTTGGTTATTTTAAAAAAAGAAATCTCGATATTTAACTTTCGGTTCATATTATTTAATTTTATATTAAGGTTATTCTGGAAAATGAGAATTTTATTATTCTTTTATTTGAAAACATTATTTCAGGAGCTTATATGCGCAGATCACGTGATCGTATAGAGTTTCAGTGCCATGCACTTCGTATTTGTTAATTTTTCGTTCTGTCTATTCTAGTTTAATGTAAATGCTGCTTTAAAAGTGAAAAATATCGGAATTTCCAATAGAAAGGAATGCTTCCTATTAGATATATTTTTAGATTTCTTTTTATGAATTAGTTCTATTTATATAGAAACAATCAAAAGGCTGAAAACAGTAATATTTCATTAAAACAATTTTACATTATTTTTCTTTGTCATTGAGACGAATTCAGTAAAATCCAGACGTCGCAACTTTCGAATGTTGAAACAAAGGATATAAGATTTTTTTTTGTCGCGAGGAAAATAAAAATAATACTGATAAGCTACTTGATGCTTACTGTTCTTATATGTTTGACTTGCATCATTTTCATGCTTTTTATTTTCTTAAAAGTACCTTTTTGCATAAAAATTAATAACCCGTTAAAATATTTCATAATTAAAAAAAAAGTTTCATCCTCGCCTCTAAATTTTACTTCATGTTATTTTACTCACCAACCAACCTTGGCCAGTGGCAAATTAAGTGTAAAAAATCGAAGCATTGATAATTCTTGTGACCAACACCAAAGCAACAGAGGGATCACATAGTAATCCTTTAACAGAAACGCGTTGGAAATCCTTTCATGATTAGATACAAGCTGTAATCCCGAACAGGACAAGACACGCAAAAAAAGACAGGTGGTCGACTAACTGAGAAGCCTCAAATCTCTACCCTTCCTTGGGATGACACGAGAAACTGGTTCTTGGATTTTTTCTAATTTTTCATGGAAGTTTTTCTCAGTTGGCTGAATTTTTTTTAATTCTTTAAAAGCAGCCTTCTTTAAAATTTGTTCTCCATTTGGAACCCCTTTTCGGAATTAAACATGTGGCTTCTCTATTTCCCGATCGGATTACGATTCGATATCGGGGCTCGATTTCTGATTTTTTTTTCTCTGTCCGTAATTGAAAAAATCAGTGAGACAAATGTGAAAAAAAAATAAAATCAATCAATGAAATTTTAAAGTCGGAACTATTTTTTTAACTAATTTTTCAGTCAAAATTAAGATATATAAAGACTTTTTGTCCTTCGGATGAACCATTGTTGAAAAAACTACGCGTGAAGTCTTTCCAATTTTTGTGTCTCATAGTCTCTTATTTACATTTAAAAAGCTCTTCATAATCAAATTGTACTCACCCAATGACACAAGATTCTTCATGTCAGCTTCAAGAACAAAATGAAGTTGAAATTATTATTATTTTGTGGCAGAATGCATGAAATAAATTTTCAAGAGGTATTCAAGTTTCCTTTTTTAAATACGTTTTTCTTTTCCTTTTCTTTTCCTAAGTCCTACAATCCTTTTGTGAGAGGGGGGGGGGTTAAATCCTTTTAACTTGATTCTGGATCAGCATGTCTTTCTGTTGGTGGAGATTAGAAGTACAGGGAAGGAAATACCAGACCAAGTACAGAATTTCCTTTTGACCAAGATTCTATAAAAGGATTATTTGTAAAATAACAAATCTTTAATTCAGTACAGGATGTTGAATGAAACTAAGCTGACCTTTTTACGATGTTTAGAAAAGTATGCACTTAATTAATTTGAAATTTCAAGTGAAATGTATTTTTGATTAATTTTGAAAACCTGACGCCATTTTTTGTATTTATATGGCTTTTTTATACTTATTGATAAAATACAAAATATTATGCATTTGTAAGTGCAGTGCATCATGCTGTGCCGTAAAATATAACGATTTTTTTTGTTTGTTTAGGAATCTTAATTTCACGAAAGACTTTCAACTCTTGTCATCCGCTCAAATTTCATAGGTTAATATTTTTGATAATGACAACCACACTATTGCTCTGAATAAACTTAAAAAAAAAAAAATACTATATGAAGGAAAATAGTCTAGTTAATAACAGGCATCAAAATTACGAATTAAATTAAATAAAAATGGATTGAAACTTGTAAAAAATTAAATTAGGATATTAACGATTTGAAATAAAAATTTATTAAGGGGAAAAAAAAAGAGCAAAATTATTACAACAGAAATAGCATTTTTCGGGGCGAGAGAAACTTCTCGATTCCAGCATAAGACAAATATTCTCATTTACATAAATATTGTGTTCCAATATTTTTAAAATTTTACAAATTTATTTGCCATTCTTTATATTAAAATTTTACTTTATTTTAATTTCATTACTTTTTTTTTTAAAATTGTAGTTTCATAGTTGCAGCAGATATAAGATTCGGGTCAAAATTAAACCAAATTCAATTATTTTACGATTTAAAACTGTAGAAAATAAGTTTGATTTTATATGTAAAAAGCAAAATCACTTACAAGTATAAAAAATTACCATTTTTTCAGGTTTCTGTTAATTTTGTGATTGTACACCAGTCAGTCTCTAAAAAACGTACAAAAATGTCCTTCAAGATCTTAGTACACATAAATATCATCATTTTCCTATCTTTCAGCTTCATCAAACAAATTATTTTAACATTTTTACTTGTCGAAATATAAAAATCTTATCGACTAAGAAACCATTAAATAATATCTCTTTCAAAATTATTCATTCGCAAAAGTATTTTTTTTCCATTCTTCTTTTTAACTGTGAAAGAGTGTGGAAGAATGATCTCACCACTTAGATTCGGAACAATAAATTCGTTAAAAAACAAAAATGGTTTATTTTTCGTAAGAAATGAAATAGTTTTGTTTTTAATGATATTCTTTTCTGCTAATGTTCATTCTTCTAAATTAATATATTTTCCTTTAACAGCATTCAGATTAAAATTCGCTAAATTCTTTATTTGATTCTATTGAAATTTTAGTAGCAGAAATTTTTATATATTTCAGTTCATTACAATTATATTTTAACCATAAAAAATAATGATTT
>JAPMOR010054238.1:5691-21390 GCA_026543865.1 Argiope aurantia
TATATATATATATATATATATAAAAGAAAGAATAGAAAATAGAAAGAAGCTATTTTATTTTAATGAAGTATTAGAAAATACAAATTTTTAACATTGCATTTTAAATTATAATTTAAACTGGATAGTATTATTGTTCACAAACTTTAAGAATAGAACCATTTTTCTTTTCACTTATCCTTTAATATATTTTTTTGTTGGTATCTTCAACGGAGATTCACTAACACTGCATCTTCTTTGGTTACATGCTTTTCTACCTTTAAACTTGGTGGATATCCTTTCCTGACTTCTCACTAAGACAATTAAACAATCAGGAAAATACATATATGAAAATGTTCGAAATTGGCTTTCATACATATCTTCCAGTTTTGCTATTTGAATTCTGATAATATCCGTCATTTTGTTTGTCATCGATGTCTTCAACTTTTATCCCAAACAATCAACTGCATCTTCAAATAAGCCAAATGCTTGTATTTTTTTCTTTACTTTCTCGTATACGAAGTATATATAGAAAAAGTATTGTAATCGTCAAAAAATTCAAATTCGCGATTCTAACGAGCCTCCATATTTCAGAATTCCCTGAGTTCGAAAAACACATAATTGATATTATGTCTATTGTTCGATTTGTTTGTGTAACAGATAACACAAAACCTCTTTCAGCTATAAGGATGATACTTAGTATATGGACTTAAGACTAAATTTATAGATGATAATCAAATTCTAAAAAAAGAAAAAAAGAAATTTAGAAAAAAACATTCCTTTTGCATTTCTAGTACAAATGAACTTTGTATCTACAAAATACATTGAACTAGATAAATAAAATTTGATACACTTGTTTAGAATCTAAATTGCAAACTCTTGTTAAATTTTGAACTAAATTTGTCAAAGTGTTGATCGTTTATCTGTTGGTATTTATCATATATGTAAAGCATTAACTAAAATTGTAAGCTTTTTCTGCAAAAACCTGATGTTCAATTTTAGTATCGATTGATCTGAGAAATGATACACAAATGCAAATTCGATTACCTGATAATTATGTATTAGCTGCATTTCAGGGACTAATAGCTGAAGCTCACACCGTAGATTTAGTAAAAATGCTAGATTCATGCTAAAGATTAATATTTTGTCATTAACTCCAATGCCAAAACAAACAATAGTGTATTCCAAGGTTGTTTCCTTGGAATGACATTGGGCATTCCCAAGATCCTTAATTTTATGCGGGAGAGGTGGCTAACACCTTTATTGGGGATTATATGGGAAAGTTTTGGGATTTTGAATCATAGTTTTGAAAAATTATATATGAAATTATAATATTCCTGAAGATCAAATTTTACAGTATATTCCCTGTAAATTGGACACAAAAATTCAGAGAACTTGAAAAAAAGTTATGTGTAGCATTCTTCATAATTTGACTAATCTAACGTTTTATTAGTATGAATTTAAATGTATACTGGTGATAGTCGCGCGTTGCCTGGAAGAGCCAAAATTTTGCACAACATTCTTTGCGCCTGTGTTCATTAAATCATAAACTCCGAATTTGTTTAGCTGGACTGTTCCACTTGCAAAGTAAGTACTAATATTTCATGTTATCTGATTGTTGGCCTAATATCGCGGCTAAAATCTTGTGTTTTTAAAAATCGATAAGTGATTTTTTTTACTGATTTCTCCAAAATAACAGTTAAATATTTAGGATTTTCTTTTAGATGAATTGAAGTTGCAGACGTGGATTGAGGCGGATTTATTATTATTGCGAAAAAAATTGCTTTAATGCTACTTCAAAAATTTTCAAATAAATCCTAACCATTGTAAGTGTTTTTAATGCCGAAATCATCCGTTATTATAGGTACAACAATAAAGAAAACAAGATTAAAAATAAAATATAATGTTTGTTCGAGGCTTTTACACTGAAAATAATGATAACAATTTTTAATACTAAGCCTATAGCCCAGAGGTTCAACTGGTTTCTTTGTAAGGCCTAAATGTCTTTAAAGAATATTTTAAATTGAGGTCCTTAGTCAACTTCAAAATTTGATCCAGGACCATTCTTCATATAAAATGCTTCTTCCTATGCATTTAAATTATTTTTTATTTTTTTCTAAATTAAAGAATATTGTGATACTTTGAGAATCTAGTAGAAAAGTTGAAAGTATGCATGGATATATAATCTCCTTCATGTGTTATTTGTTGCAAGGAATTAATATCCAATTGTCTAGTGGATATGTATTTCGCTGCGGATTGTCCGATCGAGCATAAACGAAGAATTTTGATTATTGGCATTGCTTATGTTTATTTTTCGATATTCCTAACTATATTTCATTGATTTCAGATTATGCAAATTAACTTAATTTGAATATTTCGTTCATAAGTTACATAAGGAACAGCTATCAAGCTTGCAGTTCAGTCACTGAATGCTTATTGCTTGCTTTAGCTGAATAAAAGTGTATTTCTTCTCCAATCCGAATTTGCTTGCACATAATTCTATGCGATTATATTAATCAGCCAAACCATGGAATCAGACTCTCTTTCCTTTCATTATCAATTAATTAAATACATGGTTTTAGCACATCACTGAACGGTCACATCGTAATTTTAGTAGAATGCGAATATAATATATTTAATTTATAAATGTATTAAATTTTGCAAACAAAATCATCAACATTCTTGCTACATAGCTTTTTATAGAATTTTCATTCTTTAGGAAACAAATAAATGAGCAAAATTATTTCAAAATAATTTTTCAATAGTTCTAAGTTAATTTAATTAATGAATTATTATAGAAAGTTCCCAGTTGCAGTAGATATATTAATCTTTCTCATTAAAAGCATAGTTTATCTCTCCTGTCAAGCGACTGAAAATGTCTGTCATCTCTAAATGTCGATCATCAAATACTACGTTAAGGACAGAAGCTTATCTCAGATCTATTCAGAATGAAGCCTTTACACCGCTCTTCATTAGCAATTCTAATTAAGTGTATAAACGATTCAATTTAATGGTGAGATTTTGCCCGAATTTACTGAATGAGAATTACTTTTCATCTAGTTAGAGCATGAATCAAACACATCATTCGTATCCCTTTGAAAAGGGGAGAGAGCAGCTTAGAATAAATTCAATGTCTGATCGAAATTGAATAACTAAATTTTGATAATTTCATTTAAATCTAATATGATATTATACATTCTCATATACAAATCCCGATATAGCGATTGGTTGGTATAACTTATTAGGATACTTAATTAGGATACTTTATTTAATTGTGATACTTTATTTATTTAAGCTTCTCTTGGAATATGAGTTTATAAGTAACTTTGGAATTAAGTGATGTGAGAGAACAATAAATATCATGCTCATGTAATGATGTATAAGACTATTTATAAGTAACTAAGATAATAAAATTTCCAGTATTAGCTTGGTTATTAGCAAAACAATTACTTTGCAACACATATTATTTAATGTAAGAAAACCAAAGATGGTCTATATTTTCTAGAAGACGATTTATATTTATGTCAAATTCATTTACTAAAATCATGCTGAGATTCTATTTCTTTGACATATTTTTTTTAAAATATGTAGTTCTTAAAACGTTTTGCTGTAAAAAATAAAATAATTTCTTATCTTTAATAATTAAATAAATATATATTATTTATTTAAATAATTTTACTATTGCTGACAATGAAACACTTATTTCACATGATATGAACGTAATACATGATATGAATATATAAGTTAACATGAATGTCGACAAAGATTTTGTATTACTTCTGACTTTTATTATATAATGTATATAAACCATATTCTTTTGGTTTTGACGTGCCGTTTTGTTTTTAATTTCATATTTTTATAAGTTATTTTTCTTATACTTTTTTATTACTATGCAATAATTTGCATGAATAAGAAATAAAAGTATGAAGTAAAGTTGCAAACATATATACTACCATACTTTTCCTACTGAATGTATTTCTTAGAAAATTATCAATTCCAAAATCATTGAGAGTGATTCTCAATTCTCGCATCAAATTCTCGCATACTCTCCAATATTGGTCTTATTCTATTCCTTCTGGATAAAATAACTAATCTTTGTTAAAGTAGCTTCCAGAAATCAATATTTCTCAATATTGTTTAAATTATTTCTTAAAAACTTTTACTTAATATACTTTGGATACCTTTTTTCCAGCTGAATGAAACTAAAATTTGTCACGGAACTACATTTGTAATAACAAGAACACGTACCTAATTTCATTACGTCATTACGTTTATAAATTTGAAAGCATCCTGGTATACACCCTGACAAATTTGGTTCAACATTTGACAAAAAACTACATTTTAGGAGCTGAATGTAAAGCACAAGTAAATGAAAAGAGCTGCCTAACTCTTTGCGTTTGGTAGTTATTGAGTTCTGTTCTACTTCAACTGCCAGGCAGACAGATTTTTTAAAATGGATTTTGCGCTTAATTTGATAGAAATCTACACTGTTTTCAAAAGTTCATGCGCTAAATTTCTTCCGTCTAGTTCAAAGCGATTTTATGTTATTTTATTCACAGATAGGATGAGAGATACGCACGATATTAAAAATGTGTTTTGTAACACAAGGGAAGTCTGAAAGTGAAGATTCGTTAAAATTCCGACTTCGAATTTTTGGAGGATTACAATAGTTCCTCTATACTTCGTTAACGAGAACTTGAAAACTCATATTTCATGCTTAAATTTAATAAATGTTTAATATTTTAAAAAGAAAAATCAAATAAATAAATTGTTTTTTTGCAAGGTCATGAACAAAATTGAAAAATATAAGGGAAAATTGATGGCAAACTAGAAAACATTGTTACAAAGATTAAAGATTATTCTTTTTTTTACTAATATCCTTAAATGCCGCTTTATGACATTCTATAAACAAATATATACATGCTATTAATATGGAACTAGTATATATTTAAAATAGTTCATTTACATTTCATTAGTTTCAAATATCTAATTGCATTTCGTATTATACCTACGTGTTTCAGGGTTTTCAAAAGCTGAAGACTGATGATGAATGTTTTGTTTTATTTTATTCGAAAAATAATTAATTGATCAAACAATCAACTTGCAACTGAGATTTAGAAGGAATTGTGCTTCATAGAGAGATTTAATATGTTTATCGTAATGTCTAGCCACTCTATTAAAATGGCGTTGGAACCATTGACCTAATTATAATGTATGAGGTCAAATGGAAAAGGTGAATTATAATCAAAGTCGAAACTACTGCCGATAGTAGTAAATGGATAAAAATAACAGTCCACTTTTGAGTTGTTTTACTTTATCATATGGAAATATCATATAGAATTACTGAATAATTTGATATTATGTTAAAATGTAGCAGTATATGATTCTAGTGTAATATAATTAATTAAATCCATGGTACTATTTAATTCTTGTAAATTAAGACAAGCGAATATTTCATTGAAAACCTTTTAAGAATGTTTACTAATAATTAATATTAATAGTTTTTTTTAAAAAGTATTTATGCTTGAGTTTGGATTATTTCAAGAATCAGCTATGTAACTAAAATAATTAAAATTTTTGCATTTTTTAAGTGACTTTTCTACCCACTATTAAATCCATTATCGAAGTCATTTGCTTCCAAAACTAGCGTAATCAAACCGATATATGGAACCTTTCGACCAGTTTTCAAGAAGGATGAAAGCAACTAGAAAGCTTATAAATTGCTTTGATAAATTTTAAAATAAGCAATGATTTTCTGCTGCAAAATAAATTGTTGAAATATAAATTACACTGCAAAATGTAATAAAAATTCTCCATATTGTTTCTTAAGTTCATGAAATGGAGAAAGTAATCAATATTTTCTGAAAAATCTAATAGCTTAATTTTTTTATAAAAATATTTGTGTGGATTCAAACTATTATTTATTCCATGTAATGAGATATTTCTCAGTAATTGCAATTCTAAATTCTCTTTAAGCCTTTTTCCCCTTCTGTAATGATTCTTCGGAAAAAACGAATACTTACATAAATATGTTTATTTTTTTTATTACAAAAAGTAATTATAATTTTTAATTTAGAAGCACGTTAAGTATTTATGAATAAATTTTCAAATCTTGAGAGGAGGGAAAAACATGCCATTTTTTTGAAGAATAAACAAAATTAATGACTACAACATTTCTCTGAAAAAGCATTTATAGAAAGAAAATGCCATATCGTTTATCAGATTTCTCTTTGAAGTAACTATAATTTTGACTTTCACGATTCTTTCATTTAAATGATTCACAAATACATTTATAAGCACTTTTAAGATTAGTTTTTTCCTCAAAATTTATTGAGATATTTTTTTATAAAAATACATAAATTCATATCTAATAAAAGTTAAAGGATGATTAATAATTTTCAACCACATAATAAATATTTATATTCATATTCAATTCTTTAAGAATCTATTGCGAATTTCATGTCATCACACAGATAATTCCTTTTTTTTAAATTCAAATTATGGTTTAAACTAGAAGTTCTATATAATAACATTTTTTTATTTAAATTGGAATTTCTCCATAATTTTCTTTACGTAATTAATAAAAGAAAATTTAAATTGCAACAGCATTGTCTTATTAATTTAAATGAATAAAACAGTCTTGCTGCAGATCATAAAAATTGTAACTAAAATTTTTCAATAACGATTTTGGATTAAACCATTGAGATTTAAATCTTTTTTAAAAGTTCATCATCGTCCCCTTAGAAAATATTCTGCATATATTCACACACAAAAAAAAAATCATATGAAAATACTTGATTCCAATAGGGGGAATTATGCAAATGTATTATTCGTATTTCCACAGAAAAAAAAATCAGTTTAATTGCTCAAGTGAACTTGAATTAAAGTTCCAATATTTTTTAAACTGTGAAATGAATTGACTGACACATCAGTTCCTCGCTTATAAGGTTCAGTTCAACCAGTCATTCTTCAAATTACCCTAATTACCAGAACGGTTACGGTCGGAGGGGACGTCGCATTTAATTACTCCTGCATCAAAGTTGATTGTCGAAAAGAAGCGTCAGGTCCACAGCCTGTTCCATGGAACCTAATTGAGCGCAGAAAGTTCCCTAACTCTTGGGGTGCGCGTCAGGGGGAACCTGGGGCGGTACAGCGCCTTATTGTTATTAATGGTAACAGTCATCTCAGCCAAATCGAACAGCGTAAGGGAGAACTTGAAGTTATTTTTCTATGCTTTGAAGTTTTGCCTAAATAATAGATGAGATTGCTTTCGTCGGAAGACTGATTAATTGTCACATATGAACAGCAAACCGCACAAAAACCCATCAAAGTGAGTTAAATGGGCATTGTCTAAGTTTTATGAATTTTCGAAGAACTGTCTAACAGTCGGTAATTTCGAGTCGATTTGTGTATATTAGAAACTGGAGAGCATTTTAAGTTCAATGTTCATCACTCAAAGGTCAGTACATACTCGTAATTTTATTCGACATGTGATTGAAAGGAAACTGATGGTAATTAGTTAATGAGTTGAAAATACAAAAATATTATTTCTAAAAAGTTAATAAATATTAAATAAATTTATTTGTGCCATTGTTAATACAATGAGATTTGAATAGCCTTTATATGAAACAAATGATCTTGGTCTTTAAAATAGCCAAATGCTTATTTACAAAATGTTTTCAATATTATATTACCTGTAATTGTTATAATTCCCAAAATATTATTATTTTTTCTTTGCTAAAGCAATTTTAAGAATATATATATGTTCATATAATCAACTTTATTGTGGAGCTAAAAATATCAAAAATTACAATGGGTGATTTTAATCAAAACATTTTGAATATTTTCATAATAAAGATGCGAAAATGAAGAAAATAAATTTTCGATTATTTTTTCTTTATCTTATAAAAAATATATTTATATGTTTATGTGATTGAGATAAATTCCTCTTTCATTTTTATTTAGAGGTTGAATAAATAGAATTAAATTTCCTTCACAGTGATTTTATATTATTTCATAATAATGATTATTTACTGTTTACTACTTACTTCTTTTACTATTACTTCTTATTATTACATTAGTTAAAGAGTTTAACAAAATATAGCTTCTTCAATGAAAAAAAATACTTAAATAAATTATTCTTTTGTATCTATTGTATATACTGATCAAACAAATTCGAACAAACTTTTCACCAATTCTTCCATTTGACTATTAAATACAATATCCTAGTAAGTAAAGGTCATAAGAATATCCTTGGTATAAGTGTTAAACGAAGCAGTGAAAAATATTTCTTTGAATTCATTTTCTAAATAAAATAATAATTTTATGCCGATGAGTGACGTTGTTCTTAAAATGCTTGATATTTCTAAACATAAAATATCCAACGAGTAAAAATTAAGTGGGTAAAAATGAGACGGAAATCCAGAATATAAAAGTCAGCAATCCATTAGATTGATTCCATTTAATTTAACGACGTAGATGGACCTTTTTATATCACTAGATAATAATCAAATATTTTCTGCAT
Organism: Argiope aurantia; assembly: GCA_026543865.1. Lineage (NCBI taxonomy): Eukaryota > Metazoa > Arthropoda > Arachnida > Araneae > Araneidae > Argiope > Argiope aurantia. Next base: position 14,192 of record JAPMOR010054238.1, read on the forward strand.
TGTGACATTTTTTTATTTTTTTATTTTTATCGTAATCTTAATCATTTAGCACGAGGAAGAGATTCATAAATAAAGCGAGCAATGTTTTAAACATTTATGAAAGCAGTTAATAATTCACATCTAGTGCCAAGATAAGAATGCGCAAGTAATATATCGTAGCATAAATAATTGCTTCCAAAAATGATAAAAATACGAATTCTCGTTTGAAATATTTAATCTATTTGTGTAAAAAGATTTCTTCTAAACGTTTATTTAAGTCAAAATGAGTGTTTTGATTCTTTAAAGTAGTAAATAGGAGTATTTATTGTTAGATATAAAAGGAAATGTTGGCTTGATAAATGGATTCAACCAGCAGTTTCTATATTTGCGTTTAACTTTGATAGAAACAATCAATAATTTTATTGAATGAAGGAATGTGCTTTTTTAATTTATCTACAGAATTTATGACATCAAATGTGTATGTTAGCCTGTTAATGTATCACAGATTGTATCATTCCAAAAAAATTGCAATGCTAAATTAATGATTTTTTAAATGCATGAAAAATACTTTATAACTTCTGGCTTTTCACCCAATTATTTTCTATTAGCTTTTACTTAAGAAAATATGAATATACTATTAATAAAGATAATATTTTTCTGAAAGTTCTTATAATTAAAAAAAAAGAATGATAGGCTGCATTTCTATCATTCAGTAGCGCTTATGGTGAAATTTATCTCAACAAATTTGCATAGAAATACATTTATCTGTTTTTATAGCCTACATAAGACATATTACTTGAAAACGATTCAGAAATCCTCTGCGATTTTCCGCATGCGGTAGGATGGGTTTAATTCGTCAAAATAGAGGTGAGTGGAAAGATGAAAGGAGAAGATGTTTACATTTAACAATAAAATAAATTCGGATTATTCTTGGACTGAATTAAAATAATACGGTTGGAAACGGCACAATACTCACATGAAAAAAAAATGTGAATTGAGAAAACTGTGTGTGATTTGAGAAAAAAAAAATCCTCAAACACGTGAAAAAAAATGAACAAAAAAAATCTAATAGGGCGAAAATCAAGGTCAAAGAATGACGGAGAATTCTGGAAATGCGCTCATCCTTCTGCGTCTCTTCCCTTAATGAGATAGAATCGTCAAAAAGTGCTCGTCTCAGATTACAGAAACGAACAGTATATACTTAGAAATTTTCTACTCTTATTCAATAAGCAGAAGCTTAGAATCTTAGCAATTCCATATACTTTAAACTGGAAAAAAATGAGAAATATTTTTGTGTTTGTTGTTTGAATCAATAAATAAATTTAACTTTTTCTGAACTGTAAAAATTTCTAATAAATGCAAAATCTAAATTATCATATATTCTCTGATTATAATTAAAATAATTTTGATATATTAAGCAGCACTATGAGTATGAATAACCGAATTCATTCTCTGAATATTAGATTTTAGAACAGTTCAAAACCTTCTTCTAAGACGATCCACCAGATATGAATGGCAGTATGCGATATAGCCATGGTATCTGTGTTAGATTGGCTTAAAATGTGAAAATTCAAAGCTCCGTAAATCGATCAGTTTCAATCTAAGAATGATTTTTTCTTCTTTTACAGTTTAGTGTTTAAATAATATTTTACTATACATGAATAGTAAGATAAAAGGATTGTATAAGATTATAGTTTTTGTAATACTTTAAAAATCTGTTTACCGTTTCAAACAACAAAAAATTTGTGACGTTTTTGAAGTAAAGTGTGATTTTATATATATATATATATATATATATATATATATATATATATATATATATATATATATATAACTACTCCGATACATAAGACCGGAACTATCATACCATTCCCAGGAAAGGGATTAAATTTTTGGTTTATTAAAGATAAATAACTAATAACAGCAGAGAAACAACAGAAAAAAAAACATTTTATTGTGTTTCAAAAGTTTTCTACTTGACCTACTTCAACCAAATTGACACTTTGAACTCTATGCGGCGCATGTTGCCTAGAACCAAAGCGCGGGCTAAGCCATGAGGAATATATGAAATTTCACATCTCTGTTAGGTACATCACAGTTGGTTTCATTTTTCTTCTTAGTCTATCTATCTCTGTTTCGTGTTTAGATACCGTTCCAACGCTGTTTATTGATTTTGCTGTGGAGAACACATCCAATAAAAAAAAATGTGTTGCTATTTGATAATTTTGTTATTGTAACTTTTAGAGCTTAACTTTTGCTTGCAACTTGATACTTGAGCGCAAACCTCAAAATATCATGTACCAACATTTTATTCCTCATATGTGAATGGTATGATAATCACGGTCTCATATATCGGGATAGTTTAATTTTATAATCATCATGTATTTTTCTAACTGGTGGCATATGCCTCTATACAAAAACTTAAGAATTAGTTTATGTGCCAAAACTTATCTTGCAAAAATAAATTAAAGGAAAACTTGATATTATACAAATCTACATTGTACTGTTGGTTTTGCAGAACACAATAACAACTTTTAAGTGAATGCGAAGTCATTTTCCCCACACAACTGTGAATTCGCAAAGGACAACTGAAGAAGAAAAGCCCAAGTGCCATGTGTTCAGTTCTAGATTTGTGATGCTGACGAGATATCTCGTTTCATCATCATCCAAAATTCTAAATAGGCTGAATTGCGCTTGATAATCAAAGAGAAAAATCCGGATGTGATTATTTTAGAAACTCTGATATTATTAAAACGCTTAGAAATTTAAACACAGAATCTTATTCATCAGGACCACATTAAGATATAGAGTTCAATACAGAAATAGATCTATCCACGTGCTTTATCATTATTGTTGTACAAAATAAGAATTTTTCTAAACCATACTTAGAAATGTCTGTGATTATTGTTATAAATTTATCAGGAAAGGATAATGCTGTCCCTGCTCTACTGAGCGTAAGTTGGCTGAATTCTGCATAATCGTATTGCACAACAACAATCCTAGACAATATTGACTGTTTACAAACAATTATTATAACAGAAACTTTCATACAAAAAACCCATTTTCCTATGGTGTAAGGTAAAATCTCGTCTTGGATAAGGTAGATAGCGTAAATTACCAGAACTGTCAGGCAGAAAAGTATATCAATGTTAAGAGTAAGATCAATTTTTTTTTTGTCTCACAATAAGGCCCTTTAATCCTTGTTCACTCTTAAAAACCTTTCATCTAAGGATTTCCATTGTTATATTTTGCATATGTAAACCTTACATAATACCATGCTTCATTGGCAATATCACGAAGACACATGCTCGAACCAAAGATTAGCCATTTACTTCCAAATAACCACAATTGCCAAGTTCCAAATAAACGGACCTTCTTATATGCAAGTAAAATTTCACAGAGAGTTAAAAAGATTATTAACGCCTAAAAATATTATTTAACAAATTGACCATTTAGATTATACAAAATACGAAATAAAAATCTTTTGACACTGATTAGGTAGAAAGTATTGCATATGTCAGTTTCACTAATAAGACATGATATACAACGTTAGATATTTTTCATTCGATTGCCGTGTTCAGCAATCTGATAAGGAAATATTGGTTTCAAGTCAAGCTAAATTTTAAATACAATAAGAAAGGAAAAATCCATCTCGAATCGTTATTGGTAAGCCGAATAAAACGTTGAAAGAAAACAAGTGCAAGAAAAGAGTTTGATTTAACACACAAAATGGTTCTTTTTCAAAGTATAGGCATCAAAAGCAATGACTTGCTGTGAGAAAGTTTGCAGGTGGTCATTGCAGAAAAACTGCTTTACCAGATGACTGTTATGAAATTTTCCAACCACAATAGATATCATCACTAGTCAGTTGAAAACACTGATCAGCAATTTGGTGAAGCATCTAGGTGCCATGTGTTGAAATTGATTGGAGTTTTGCATTTTCATAAAAAGTTATTTGTTCGTTTAAGTTTCTTATTTATTTACCAAAAAATTGATATCTAAAGTTTTTCAAATTGTATTTAAGGCACTTTCATTGTTTGACGAAGTGACGTAGAAAGCACATAAATTGCTGGATCATCAGTGGTATAGTTTATTCATCACAAATAAAAGTAATTTTATGAAGATAAATGATGGAAAGAGCTAAGGAACAAATTATATACCTCAATAACAAGAAGATAAGAATAATTTTGATAGTACTTTATTTCTCGTAAATCGAAGGAAATAGTCCCCGTTGAATATTAATACAAACAAATATTCTTTCTTAATTTTCAGCTACTCCGCTAAGTAATTAGAAAAGATTTAATCTTTATAGTCGATAATGTCAGACTATAATTCGCAATAATTTGTATAAACTAAGGATGGCGCTCTTACCGATAGGCGAGATCATATACAATTTCATTTTTAACCAGCATATGAAGGATGCTTAGAGAAGAATCTTTTTCGAACTCGTAAAAGCTGTCGCATATATAACAGCTAAAAACTGCTGATAGAGAAAAAGACACGTACACCCCAAGAAATACTAAGTACACTTGTACTGGTCAATCACTGGACACGGCCCATTCCCGACATATCTACACAGATTCCATCTGGCCAACTCTCCTTACAGTAGCTGTGGGGAAATAGGATCTCCAATTCACTATGCCACCGAATGCCTACTGACTGTCTCATGGCACATGAGAAAGCCAGAAACAAATCTGGAGGAAGAATGGTACAGGAGAGTTGCATCGAATACCTTTTACGCGGAAAGATCCACTCCATAGTAAACCATATTCATAAATATCAAGACCTTTTCAAGACTACACAATAGCTGAGACCAGAATGCCTCTTGTCAAAATCAGCCGAAATTATAACTTCAAAAGTCCCTCAAAAGTGCAGTTCTCACGAAGGAAATCAAAACCACAAGACTCAGACGGACGTTACAGATTTCTGACTCTTCAGTGATTATTTATATGCTTATACATGTCATACAGATGTTCTCAATGTAACTTATCAATTTTTTCAGTTGGTAATTTCGTTTCCCTGTAAGTTCAACCCATAGTGACCATTTGTTTCAGCATTCTTGTCTCCTCCATCCAGTTATTACTTCACCAAAAAATTACAGTCGAGTAGGATTTGACACCGATGGGATTCTCTCTGGAGAATCCCGGATGGTCTGTCGTCTCTTTCTTTATACCAATAATTTCTTTTTTTTTCTTCCTTCCATCTTGTGCTTATCCAACTGGTTAGATAACTTAGTGTTATAGGCAGCGGGGGCACAGGATGGCGTTATGTTATGTACTGGTCAATCAGTATTTGGACATTGCAATTAAGAAATGTTTCAATCCTAACTTAGGAATTCATTTATCTAAGGGGTTATTTCAAACGATTTATATATAATCATCTTTCTCGACATAAAATTCCATGCTTCTTGATTTTGTATATCTGCCATTTTCATATCTACAATAGACTGTTTTTTGAAATGTTTGAGAGTAAATACTGTTACTATGTGACTTTTTTTCTATCAAATTTAAAATCAATGCGTTTTTCAAATATTACTAATCAGTGTATTATTGATTTTTTTTTCTTCTGAAATATAACACTTTGTAATATTGTCATTTATATGATGATGATTGCTTAAAAGAAAGTAAAATACCTGTATTATTTAAAGACTGCATTAAAAAAATTTCAGAATTAAAAGCTGCATTCATATTTTGGATTTTAAAGAATATTTTATCATGAATCTTTAGCTGTGAAGGACATAGGTTTTTTAGTCCTTCGTCATTAAAATTATTTTTAAAGTGTTTTTATAACGGAGATTGTATTGAAACTGTCTTATTCAAATATTCTTTTTGTTTTGGCAAGAACAAGAGGCACTTTTGAATAAGAAGTTGGCAGAATGTACAGGAAAGATTTTCTTAAAAATCACCTACCGATAGAGGTGTTTCGTATCTTCTTTTCTTCATTTCGGATTTAAGCTTTTGATACTAATGAGAAAGTGCCTCATAATATTTTATGAATCAGTATTTAAAACATTCAAATTGATAGGATGTTTTACATTGCTTTTAATATTAAATGTTTACAGCTTTTAATTCTTGGTTAAACTGATGTTTATTTTATGGCAAACAACAGACAAGTTTCTAAAATATCTAGTCAAATAATTAAATTATGCAGTTCCAAGAAGTAAAGTTATTAGTTAAACTCCAGAAATGAAAATGAAAAAATTCTCACCGCCGATCTATACAGTAGTCAATAATTTCATCCTCGTGTAACAAAAAATTTCAGATCTCTTTGAACTCACCTCACGTACTGTATACATTTTAAACATTGTTTGCGCTTTAAAGAATACCGAGTCAACGCCGCTTGCGTAAAAAGCGCTCACACGCAAAATCCTAAAGCATACGAAAAGAAGCCACATAAAAATAAACAACCGTCAAGCGGATCACAACATTGTACTTGAGGAAGAAAAACAGCCCCGGAACGATTGTAAAAATCATCGCAAATTTCTTCTCTGTCTCATTACTCTCGAGGAAGAAGGCAGTCGAGGCAAAAAAAAGCCAATGGTCCAGACTGCAGGCAAACAGCGAAATATGAGCCATTGCCCGTGAATTATACTGGCCTCATAAAGGGGAGGAAAAGGAAACGTGTTTTCAGAAAGATACAAATTCCGGTCGTAACTCAGGGGGATGCTTTAGAGCGACAAAAGGACCGGAGGACATTCCACCCGTTCGACAATGGACGCGTCATAATGGGTGCTTCCGAATCACAGCGCGGCATGGTGGAAATACCTGTTTTGTTGAGGGTGGGTGAAACGACTTTGTTGTTGAGAACGCGTAGTAGAAGAAAGGATTTCGAGACAAATGTATCATTCTAAAAGAAATCTGTACCCATAATATTTTATGCGTAGAGACAGTGCAGCGGTGGAACTGGAAAAATTTTGTAGACTATTCGTCTTTGTTAAAGTAAATGATCGAGAATATGGATTGTCTAGAATAGAATATTTTATTAAGATTGGATCTTTTATAGCTTTCTTAGTATCCTTTTTATGAGATAATTGAATTACTCAGACTTTATTTAGTGGCGAATTTCATAAGAAAGGAAATTATTTTGCAAATTACTTGGACTTCTGACTGATAGAATTTCAACATTAGGATTGCAATAGTCTATGGAAGTAAATTTTATTTTATTTATGGAGTAAAACAGTGATAATAGAATTTTTTGTGCCTTATTTATAGAAAAAAAAA
>JAPMOR010054246.1:0-67166 GCA_026543865.1 Argiope aurantia
TATAAAGTAACTTTCATTTGTAAATTTAGTTGAAGTGACAGAGAACGCATATGAATATTAGCTTAAGCATGAGTATTTCATAAAGGGCAGCTCACAGAATCATAAAAGTACTCTAAACATGCACCAGAGTAGAATAAATGAACGCACAAATGAAATTTTTTAGTAATGAGAGTGTTCGTTATCAAACAAAATTGGAAATGTTTGGTTTTCTTAATTGAAAGCAACACCGCAGTCCTTGAACAGTGAGAACGACATCCACAACAGGAAAAACAACTCATGCAGCAATCCCTGAAGCTATCTCCGAACCAGCTGACTAGTTGAGGGAACTGAATATATGAGCCGTTTCCTTTCAAATCACACGTGTTTGGTGAAAGCAATTATAACAACAGCTCATGTGAAGATGTCGAAGCCATTGTTTATTAGCATCTATTGAGCGTTTATTTAAAGCACCTTTCTGAAATAGATGTCTAGAGAAAAAAAGCCCAAGCATTTTTCAAAATATTCACGATTATGGAAATGCAGCAATTTTTTGATAAAGAATCGTTTTCCAGATATTCATAACACCTTGAACATTTTAAATTTTCTTATTTTCAATGACTCAATTCATTTAAATACATTTATTTTATAAGAAAGTTAATGTATTACTGAAATTTAATATTTTTATGGATACAGATATATCAGATATAGAAGAGAAGAGAAATTTCAAACTATTCAGTCATTTTTTAACCACTTTTTTGTTTTGTACACAAAGTTCATTTTGTAATTGTCATTTTATTTTATTCATAAGATCTTGTTAAATGTTGTCCAAAATAAACTTGATTTGCTTAGTGGAATTTGAATCTAAACTAAATTTCCTTCCCCATTCAGAAGTTTTAATCCTAGTCTTCAGTAATCCCTGTTCTGTCTTCAGTAGATACAGACCAAAGAAACTTGATTACCTCATGTTAAAACTCTTTGAAGGCCCCTGAAACATTACTTATTAAAACTATTTGTATTTATTATTATTTATAAATAATTTCACAGGAATAACCAAAACATGAATAAATTATAAAACATAGCATAATTAATAAACAAAATATTATCACCATAATGAAATTTTAAATACTTTCAGAAAGAATTTATTTGAATAATTCATTTAAAGTTTTCCACTTCGTCTCTAATACAATGCTTTCAAACCGTGGCTGAATATTTTCTCTGTCAATTAGGAAGAAACTTTACAAAGATGAATGTATTTGGAAAACAGAATTTATGTGAATAATACAAATTGGGTTTGAAAAAGAATCTGCATAAGGAGAAGCATTTCGGAATCTCCCTTGTAGCTCGCTGTAAAGCCTTCTGTGTCAAATAAGACGGCTCAATTTGAAAGGTAAGAATGCACCAAAAGAGAGAAAATAGCCCAAAAGTTTATTCCGAGGATTGTAGAGTCTCAGATTCAAGATGGCTATATTACCGTCATCTGAGTATAATTCAAAATGAAGGCATCATTCCCAAAGATCGTGTCATTTTAGAGTTTGTAGATTTTAAAATGACCACACCAATATGAGATTACTTGACATATGATGTTAGACTTCAAGTTGACATTGCAGAAGATTTTCAGAAGAATTGAATATAGAAACCGGTCGATCTTAAATATCAGTGCAACCAAAGAATAGCATTATTTTATGAATTCTTTATTCAAACAGAATGTTGCTTTTCTTTAGTCATGTATATCGATCGTGCCGTAATGTGATTGTTTATTTTTAGTTGTTCTAAGATGTCAGACCTTCATAGAGAATACAAGTAAACGAATTGTGTATAAGGATGGACTCAGTTTCTGATGTAGATCATATGGTTGATGATAAGAATTATAACGTTATATTATATAACTTTATTTTTTGTTAATTCAATGACGATAAATACTATGATCTATTGTTTGCATTTTCTACAAAACTGGCCAACTCTATTATTCCCCTCCCCCCAGATAATAGGTTATGGACCCGTTAAAGCCCAAACTAAGTTAAGATAAAATTTCAATTCAGAAAATATAGAAGTTGTTACCTGAACTTTGGAAATCATCAACTGTGTCAGTCTATTGAATGAACAGTCTTCACATTTCCTAAATTTGGAAATATGAATTATCTGAGCTGGAAAATTTGTATGAAAGCTCTTTCAATGGAAAAGGGTTGCTGAGAATTTTTCATTATAACTGCAAAACCATGTCCTGAAGAACTATAAGACAAAAACAAATTATGGCGTTAATTTAGAAAACATAGATCCCATACAACCATCTACAGGAAAAGTCAGGCCCTTATTAGTGATGTTGATGTGGCTTAGAATAAATACCCAACAAACAAATTCTGAATCTGATTCAAGGTTTCGCCTAGCAGGTTTTGTTGGTAAATTTTTCATCACCAGATTCGATCTTAATGTAGAAAATAATGGAATCAATAGTAGAAAAATTGTAAAAAAGAATTAAGAAATAAAAGAAGCAAATTCCAGTTATATGATTTTTTGGTGTTTTTTTAGAATAATACGTTTTCTACCTCCATAAATACAACAATTTAGTGCCAATTCTTAAAGATAAAGAGCTCACATTTGGAGGAAAAAAAACCCTAAAAGGCTGATCACAAAATCTGGGAAAGTGGAACTCAAAGTAAAGGATCGAAATAAAGTCGAATCAGTTTGATGCCTATACTGCAAGAGTATGGAAATCTCACGACGATAGACCCTTACGTAAGAAGAAAGATTAAAAATCCAAGCTCACATTGTTGTTTTATTTATATATTTATTTTTTTGCAAGTATTACAGAAGAAAAGGTTACTCCGAAGAAATGTGCTGCAAGAAAAAAAAAATCCATAAAATAATTCTTTCTACACCGAAAATTCAAGTTCAAACAGTTTCTCTGAAGGGTTACAGTCATTGAAAAGAAGACAATGGTTACCAGAAAAAGACCAGCAGAGTTCCTGATCAATTTGGCAGTTAACAGTTCACATTTATACTCAGAGAAACTGGTCTTTGAATTTGAAGCTGTATAGTCCAACCGAAATACTTGTAGAAAGAAATTGTTCTGCTAAAGCCGTAGGACTTGGTCACATCGGCTTTAATATTTTGGACATTAAATGTAGAATAGAAAATAACTTTAAAAACGTATTATACGCACCAAAGTTGAAACGAAGTCAAATATGTGGCACCTGAATAAATATTATTGGTAATTTTATTGAATGGAGCCGTAATAAAATAAAAGCCATAATTTCGTTATAAACATGTTTTTACTGTTAACAGCATGGATAAATTATGCAATATTGATTATTATCCAACTAAGTATGAAGCTATATTTACGGAAATAATTTTGTAAACGGTACTGAAAACTACTGAAAGTCTGAAGTTGAAAATTTTAATAGTTTTAAAATAGCTAAATCTAGTATAAGATCAGCTTAAAAGAAAAATTATATCGTGGAACTACTAAATGATGTTTATATAGATATCATTATGATCTATGAGGTTCCGCCCCAATAACTCCGATGAAAGGAATATATATATATATTCTGTCTTTCACAGACGATTATTCACGAAAATTAGATGAAACAGCAATAAACTGTTTGCTTTGGAGTTTTTTCGAAAAGTACCAAATGGTCTTGAATTTTGCTATAAGGAATATGAAGCTCTTAAATATGTTAAGAATTAGAATAGAAAGAGCAAATATTTACAGACCCGAACGACCGGGATTGCTGATGAATTAAACAGATCTGCAATGGATGATGTACGAGAGATGCTCCATGATAGCGATTTACAGCCGAAATTTTAGACTGGTGTCATTGGAATCTTTTTTCAAATTAAAAACAGGTGCCGACATAAATTAGCAAAACTTCTTACTCCATGATATATGGTATGTGAAATATGGTCATGCTTCAAACAGTCGGTAAGACATTTCAAAGCTGCGAAACTTTAACCTACATTCAGATTTCTAAATTGAAGTAAAGTTTAAGCTAAAGCCAATTTCAGCATTTAAGTTGGTTACGATCACAACTAAAGGTTACCCAATATGGTTTCTTCCTAAGCAAAAGAAAGTCATGAAAACTACTTATGTGTACACTGATGATAATAAAAATGGAGTAGAAATTTACTGTGACAAAAATAAGCCATATGAGAATGCAAAATTTAACATAAATTCCGTAAATTAATTAGAAAATATTGAAGACGACTACATTGAATCAAAATATCTGGCCAATTAAGTCCTTTTAACATCGTAAATTGGAGGAAAATGTCGTAGAACTAAAAGAAATATAAGAAGAATAGATGTGTATTGTTATTTATCTTAAATTGCAAGTAGATTTAAATTTTTAAATGATGTTAGAAAGTGTTCCGAGAAATATAAAATAATATTTAAACAGAAATTTTTTTTTCTTTAAAGTAAAGATAAAAAATTCCGATTTTAATCAAAGTTCAGATTTTGGTACGAGTAGTGAAAAAAATTCTATCTTGAATAATATTTATGAGATTTTAAATTATGATTTTGAACTTTTGAAGATACAAAGATAAAGAAAAGTGGGATGAATGAACTTAAATTGATGATAAAATCGCAAGTAAATCCACATGTTAATAAAACAATAATTGGAAGTAAACGGAATTATAATATCAAACATAAAGAAAATAATAATCCAAAAAAGTACAGACTCAATATGTTGCTTTAGGTTTTAAGCAAAAGGTAAAAATTGAAAGTGGAAACAATTTATCCGGTTGTAAATTTTTCTATCAAAACATAACTGTTTATTTTATTAGAATAGTGGCTGAAATAGAGTTAAGTTCAACCTGATGAGAAATCAGTATATTTATAAGGTAAGTTAAATGAATCAATAAATAACCTTTATCCTAAAAGGGCAAGAAAATATAGTGTACTTCCAGATTATATCAAAGTATCTAATGCTGGAACTGGGAATTAGATCGCATCTTCAATCTGATGAATTACCTATGTCAAATTATTTAAATAAGAATGATGATGTTGTATTATTAGAAAAAACTACAAATTATTAATATATGTATATAAATTTAAGAGTGGTTTGTCAGTGCATGTCGCTATAGCCTCCTGCAGCCCTACAGTGGATTTATGGTATAGTAGTCCTCCATATCCCATCTAGGAAGAAATGTCGGTGCATGGTGGATTTCGGAAATATGGGTGTAGAAAGAGACAATAGATTTCTTCTGGAAGTTCAATGTAGTAACTGGGAATTAAATGCGGAAGTGGTTGAGATTGGTCAGAATATTCAAGGAAGCTCCGAGGTACTCAAAAAATTTTCCATTTTAAATTTTCTAAAGTACTGAAGAATCTTTCTGGCGGTTTTGGATCATCGAAGGGACTTTCTTTTGCGGAACGTTCGAGAACGTTTTAGAATGTCATAGAAACATTCAGAAGATTCTGGGCATGGAACATTTTCAAATGTTCCATTATCATGTAGTGGTGAAAATATGTCCCAGTTCAGAAGGGTATATATACATGATGGTGAGACTTATGGGTCAGTATATTTTTTGGGAATCAATTAGAAAGGATCAAGGAAAAGGAAAAGTGACAGAAAGTGAAAGAAATTTCGTTCAAACTTTTTAAGCGTCATTAATGAAAGTGAATTACTTAAGGTAGTGAACAGTGTATTAAATTAAATGTTAATGTGTTAAGTAATATTAACATTTAACAGGATGCAGAAACATAAAAGAGAAAGAGGTCTTGTCAATGATGAATCGAAAAGAATAAAACAGAAGTGAGAAACACATATAGCCTCACGATGAAAGAGAACTAAAAGGTTAAGAGGAAATTTAACAGACGAAAAACTAGAAGAAATAAGAGAAGAGGATCGAGTGAGCCACTCAGCAAGTAGAACTAGAGACAATGCAGAAGAAACAAGATTACGAAATAAACTAAGAACTTTATAGAATGAGAGAAGCTTGAGAAAGGTAACGTTCGCAGTCGAATAAACAAAACATTAGTCTACAAGAAGTGTGAAACAGAAGAAAGTAGAGATAAGAGTAATGAAAATTTTAAAACTTTTCTTGATTAATTATGATTTTTGATACCCCACGAGAATTTGGAATAGATGAACCATTAGCTGGTAATTATAACAATTCGTTACGAATCTGGGATAATTTTTTGAGAAAAATTTTGGGAGCTTTTGCATCTGATCCAAAAAAGTTTCATTTTTGAGAGAAGTATGTACGATTTTACCAAGTGCGTACAAAGAAGCAGCTACGATTCTTGTTAATTCTCTATTTTCGAAAGATTTGCAATTTCCTGAAATTTTTGAGGAATGTTTTCAACATTGGAGAATTACGGGGTTAGCAAGAAATAAGTTACCCACTTCAGAGGGCTCTAAAATGCGTTCTATTGATCCAAATGAGATAAAATTTGAACTACAGATTACTGAGATGATGCGCTTTACGTTTATTAAATAAAAAAATAGTACAAAAATTTACCGTTAGGTAGCTTTGTAATACACATAAAACCCTTTAATATGGTTTATAATTGTTAAATAAAGTAATATTAAAATTACTCAGTATGTCCTACTTCATTTTCAACAATATTCTCTAATCGGAGAACCATATTTTCTATAGATGACCGGAGAGAGTCTGCTGGAATATTCAGAATATGGCGCCGAATGTTGTCTTTCAGATCTGATAGATATGATGGCCTTTGACGGTAGATATTCTAATTCAAATAACTTCACAACGAAAAGTCGCAAGGGGTAATGTCCGGCGACTGAGTAGACCATGCTATTGGGAAATGACGCCTGATAACTCTTGCTTCTGTAAAATGCTATATGGATAATCGCTTTACACGGCGATTAATATGAGGTGGTGCACCATACTGAGAACCATGCACTGATATCTTGAAAGCATCCATGCTGTAGATGAGTTGGGATTACAAAATCCCTTAGCATATCATGGTACCTTTGTCCTGTGACGGAACAGGTTTGGATTCCATTTGAAGTTATCTCTTCAAAGAAATACGGTCTAATGATAAAGGTAGCTGTAAAACCACACCATACTGTCACTTTTTCAGGATGCAAGGGTTGTTCCTGGATAACGTGAGGGTTTTTCTCTGCCAAAATTGGACAGTTGTCGGTGTTAACTTGCTCATTGAGGCAAAAGTGGGCCTCATCACTCCACAGGATGTTCCATGACCAAGTTGTGCCAACCACCATTCGAGCAAGGAACTGAAGTGCAAAAGTTTTACGGATCTCTAAGTCCCCGTTTGCAACAGGTGCACAGACTTGATTTTGTATGGATAAAAATACAAAATCTGCCGTACGAGTTTTCGTACAGTTGAATACGGCATATCCAGAGCACGGGAAACTACTGGCAAATTCACACTATTATGCGGCGTCTGACTGCTGGCTTCAACAAGCGCGTCCTTCATTTTCGTCACTGGAAGACGGGATTTTTTTTCTCGTCCTCTACCTAGAAGAATGCCAAGTTACCCAATTTTTTCAAATTTCTGCACCATCTTGCGTAGGGCACCTGGAGACACTGGACCTCTTCGTATCTGCTTCATACTAAGAAATTCCTTTAGAGCTTCAACGGAGTTTTGTTGGTTCTGGTAGAACAATTTCACCAGTAGCTGTTTTTCTAGCAACGTAGGCATGACGAAGAGAGAAGAAACTAATATTCGTGCAGAATCCGCCTTCTTTTTATCCAAAAAAAAAAAAATGGTAATAGACATGCGCTGTAACGCAAATTATGTTTCACATTTTCAATATATGTAAATTAATGCCTTTTGTGTTACAGCGTCATATATTTGTGATTTTTTGTACTAACTTTTTTTTAATTAATAAATATAAAGCGCATCATCTGAATAATCTGCAGCTCAAATTTTATCTTAGTTGGACCAATAGAACGCATTTTAGAGCCCACTGAAGTGGGTAACTTATTTTTTGATAACCCTGTATATAGAATTATGTTTCTGAATATTGATATATAGAGCAGAAACTTCCAAAATAATGTCCAGTCACCGACTTATTGTTATGAAATTTCCCTTTTTGGGATTTTGTCGAGGGCGTGTTTGAGGTGATTATGAAACAGAAATTTTGTGTCAAGAATTAACCATAAGCATTTATACTCATTTACAAAGAGGTCGGGTTGATCGAAAATTGAGAATAGAGTTAGAGGAAGCATTTTATATATACTAATGACTCGCACTTTCTTTCTGCAGCCATGAAATACGACCAAGATAAAGAGGACAACGCTTTTACGGTATTAGAGGAAAGTTTTAGTTTGAAAGTCTAATGTTGCGTTTATCTGTTCATCCCAATATTGAATACATCTCCGATCGGGCTTGTTGAAATGAAATGCATTTTGTAAAAATATTCCATATGAGGTTATCAATACGAAAACATTTCAATTTTGAAATTAAGTAAAAACGGAAAAACGGTTATGAATAAAAATCACAAGCAATTTTTTCAAGTTAAGGGCCAACTGTATATAACTCAAAATTTATTCATTTATTTTTAGCGAGAACCGAAAAGAGGCAAAACAGAATGTAAATAATAATAATTTGTAAACTAGTCGGCAGAGAGTGAAATTAAATTCCTTTATTTTGAATATTTACTTGTTGGTCTCAGACATACAAAATCGACAAAAATAACGAAATCCTCCTACAATTGTAGGAGATTTCGTATTTTAAAAAATAAAATAATAAAAATGTGCTTATAGCTTTCTTCCCTTTGGATGTTTTACAATTTTTTCATATTATACAATTGTATCTTTTTTTTTTTAATTCAGTAATTTAGATCACTTTGGGTTCTTTTGAGAATATTTTGCTGATATGTTATTGAGTTTATATAATCTTGTAATGAAGTTTATCTAGTTATCTTATTTATGCATCTTCTAAGGAAAAAATATTACTTTCCTATCTCTATAATAATAAAAGAAAAAGTGTTTTTGTTGGATCTCTACAGACCAACTTGCGGTTGACCTAGATTTTCCAAACTTGGCACGTGCATACTTTAAAGGGTGGAAATGTACACATGGAAGTGATTTTTAAAATTTAATTGTTTTAGTCGATTAAAAAGCGAAATTTCGGCGTTTTATCCGATAATTTCTAAACACATTACAGCATATATATATATATATATATATATATATATATAATTTTAAAATTCAAAAAATTAGATTTTTAACCATGCCAATTTTTTGTCATATAATTTTTTCCCTATTTCTTAATCACTTATTAAAAATTATTTTAAACGTATTTTGCAATAATATATTTCATTGTTAAAGTGAAACTCAAATCGCTTTCATTGTTGCTACAAGTATTTCATCCTGGTTTTTTGTTTCCGTTGCTGATGATGAAAGTAAAAAATCATGACTTATTTTTCTATAACGAATAAGTTTTTTTTTGAAGTCTGCTTTTAATATCCGTTTCGAAACTTGTACTTACAATTAAAGTATAATTTCAAAAGTACGCAGTAATGAAAGTTTTATAAGGTGCATCTACTGTGCTATCCTTTAAAGTAATAAATTATTGGATGTATAAAAATATATTATCTTTCTTATCACTTGAAAATTGCTCTCTTTCTTTAGTGCACTGAACTTTTCATTGAATCAGAGAAATTTTTATTGAATAATCCTCCGAGTTATTGCATAGATGAAAAACATCCTGTATCACTCAGAAAACTTCAATACTCAATGATTCCACTTTCTATTCTGATAATTTAAATACAAATGTTTAATTTCATCAAAAAAAATGTATTAGTTGAAGTTTAAACAAAACTTTTTTTTTTCAATTAAAGTTCTCTTTTTAAGTGAGACGACAGAAAATTAGAGAGATGCATTGCACATTGAACAACGATGTAAGGCTTTTAAAACAGTAATTTTTACATGTCTATCAGATTAAAAATTTAAAAATACTCCTCTGAAGAAGCGACCAAGAGTAAACTAAATAAAATATTTAATCGAAAATTTTAGCAACCATTAATCTCGGTGAATCGGCTGTTGTATTGGTAAAATGACTCACAATCGTTTTATTTATTTTCTAAACATTCCCCCCCCCCCCCTGTTAAGGGAAATTAATTTTAAGACGATTTTGAAAACTAAAGGACCTGAAATGCAAATCATACTTGAATTTTTTTTTCTCTTTCACTTGATAACGCTTGTATGTAAATTATCTCATGCATTCTGCATGGTGAAAAAAATTGTTCAAGACAGATCGCTGCACCTAGAATACCAAATTTATCTTGGATAACAGATGCTCATTAAGAAAGGATTTTTAAAATTTTAGTTATGCTTTAAAGTAAAAATTCATCAAAATTCTAAGTTTTTCTTCAATAACTTCGAAGCATACTATAGAACAAAAATAATTTTTATATTTCTAGCTAGATGGTCGCCAATGCTGTTTCGAAAAATTATGATCAAAATTTATCTTTACTTGGAAAAATCGCTACTACTATATTTTTATTCTTGTTAAATTTATTCTAAGATATCTTTCTCTGTCACTTTTGACCCCCGTTTATGAATCTTTTACAAGAAAAGAGTGATACTGATGTTGTGACCTATAAATAGGATGGAGTTCTGTCTGTTTTTCATCCTACGCACAAACGCATTTGTTAAATATTTTCCCTCTTGCCCTTTGAGACCGAAAAGCTTCAGTTTTGAAACCGTAATGTCTCAACGGTCAAATCTGCTTCAATTGAAGTCTCTCTTTTCTTGAAGATCATTTTGTGAGTTCGCTCATTATTGTGATCCTCCGCTGCTTAGGATTGAGTATGGAATTCGTTCTCATCTATATAATATGGACCTTGATCCTTTGAGACCTGCATTTTGCGAGGGTGAGGCCTTAACTGATAAGCTAAAATTGATCAAAAAAGATTTCCACATGGTAACCCATGACCCAGTGAGATTTGCGGTGATTTTGACATAACTGGCGGAATAAAGGAATTTAAAAGCTCGTGCATGACTTCTAGGAGGGGAGATTAAATGCTGATTTACCGAGTATTGGCGAGATTGCCTTTACGGGCTGAAGTGAGAACCCCGTACCGACGGAATGAAAGGTAGAGATGTTCCCAGTTGCAATTCCTGAACTCAGTGATGAAGCAACTGTAGTGAAAAGTTTATGAAATATAAAGGAAGTTGTACCTGTAGCAATTCAAGAAAGAGGGGGTTACCTGCAATAAGGCTTTGATAGTGTCGAGAAACAAGAAAATGAGTAGGGTGCATGCTCTTTAGTAAATTGTGAATATTATGTAGCTAAACTAATAATACCAGTAACAAAACTAAAAAACCTAGGTGTGTAACGACAGTTAATGCGGCCCTAAAAAGAGCTAAAACTAATAATTCGCTTAATGATACTGAAAAACTAAATAAACTTAATACTAACAATAATAATATCCTTAAAATATTAATATAAGATCTGATTTTGAATTTCCTCTAAAAACAATCACTTGAAAAATTCAAGAAATGCCGAGATGAATAATGTTGAGACGGAGTTCATTTTGAAAGAAAACAAATATAGGGAATTAGACGAAATTAATGAATGATAAGGATAAGCAGGATAATGTTGAAGTTGCAATCAAATTAATAATTTTAGATAGATTAGATAAATCATTTTCGCAATTTTTGATGAACATATCGGAAAAAAAAGCTTAAAAAAAACTGAGTGAAAATCAATTAAAAAGAATTTGCTAAATGATAATATTAATTTCTTCGTGTTTCTCTTATACATACATTTCATACAAATTCAATGAAATTTCATACCGCAATTCATGAATGTAATATATATATTACTAAATCAGGAAAATCATTGTAAACTTGCAAGTAAAAATATATTGACCAATTACAAAATAAAACAATATTGCTATCATTAATAATAGCTTTAAAATAAAAATATCTATTCAGTACATTCTTTGATTTCAAGACTCATTTAAAAGTATTAATCTTGAGGATATAAATAGAATATAAATTTATAATGATCTTGGTTTAAAATACGAGATAGATATTAATTTTTTAAATTAAATTAGTTTGGTTTTAAAAGAAAACTAAATTACATTCAATAATGAGCTTTACAATCAGTTTAAAGGGCAACATAAGGTAGATAGATCTGTGAGTAATAGTTTGGCAAATATTTACCAACATTATTATAGCAAATCTGGCGCATTAAATGACAATCTTCACGACCCGCACTATCATAATCCCCGCACTGATGCGGGGATTATGATTAAGTCCTAATGTCTATCACCGGCCACAGTACAACCTCTCCAATAGAAGGCATCTCCCGTAAGCGGAGTGGAGATTACGCGTCCCCACACCTTTATCCACCAGTGAGGCAAGAACTAACCATAACACTGAAGCTACTGATCCCCACTTTTGAGATGCAAACAGAAGATTGTATTATAATGAAAAAGACAATATGAACAATACTTCATATATTATGTTAAGATGTCCAAATACTTTTTGGAAAAGAAAAATTTTAAACCCACAATTGACTTTTATCCTAATTATCTCAATCTAGTAGTAGTTTTAATTTTGCTATCAATAGGTTACTTCACTGGAATATAAATATCCTTAGATAGATTTTTAAAATATATTTTAAATTATACCCATCCAATAATAGTATAACAAATGCATCAATAGAACTTAATATTAAATACTTCATTGGATTACATGTTAGAAATTGTCTGTGATAATCTGTCTCAGATGTGTGCGGGGAGGGGATGAGAAATACACCCTTTGTTACTGAGCTCAAAAATTAGCAATCGATTTATAGGAAGTTTTTAATGATGACAGGGAACAATCGTGCAAAATGATGTACTAAAGAGGTTTCACTGTATGAGATAATAACAAGTTTCTCATTGCATTATAAAATATCAAACATAGCAGGTCATTCTCACTTTAGAAAAATAAAGATGGAGAATGCCATTCCTGCTGAAAAAAATATAATAAGTATATTAACATCTTTCAAAGGTATCTAATTTCTTTTTAAAGATTATCCACCTCCCCCACAAAAGAAGGCTCAGAAATTTCACTTTTGATGAATAAATTTATATTATTTATCATATTTTACTCACAAATTGCATCAGATTCGAGTGATATCCAAGTTATTTTAACATTTTAAATTCATAAAATTAACGCTAGAGACCTTTCAGATTCCAATACAGAAAATCTACAGGATGTATCATGGTTCTGACTTCCAAAGCTGATGCCAGAAGTAAAGTTAAAAGAATAATTAGCACTCTTATACAAAAAAATTAAATACTAATAGACGATAATTTTTAAAAGAACTTTATTTACATAAAACATCACAAATTATGAAAATTTACTGGACATTCACTTAAAACAGAAAATGAAAGCAAGAGTATTACAAAAGAAAACAGCAGGGAAAGCACCTTTAGTGACATGTATCAAGAATTAAAATGTAAACAGTGCAGTATTAGAAAAGTCCAGTCACCTTTTTATAACCATAAGTTAAATATTACAGATATTTACTGTATATCTGCATATCAAAGAGTTAAAATTTTAAATTCGTTTTATTATTATAATATGTTACATCATTTCTTTGTAGAAACTTTTATTACTTCCTTAATTTAATAATAATTTCGACGAAATTAATTTCTTTACTAAAGCAGAACTTAAAAAATATTCTGTTTTAATTAATAAAAAAGGTAAGACTTGAATTTAAATGCTCCATACCAATAGCTCATGAATATCAAAATGTACAAAAGGGATTTCCTTTGAATGCTGATATCAAAGAATGATTCATTTTTTTAAAAAAATAAATGATTTGGCCTTATTTGACCGGGATTAAAACATAGCATTTAACCAAATTTAATTTCAATTTTAGTTTCATTGAAAAATAAATCTTAGTTGGCAGAAAATAAAAATATACTATGCTTATTTATCTAATTCAATAACAAATTCAAAATATGCATAACATAAACGAAACGAATAAAAAAAGTCATCAATTCAGCATCAAATCAACTACTTGATAAAAGCAGTGCTGTAAACTGATTTTAGTAAACCCTGGGAAAAGATTTAATAGGTAATTTTACTAGAAGGAATCTCCCTAAAATATTTCTAGTTATGTTAGTATATTATCTTAATCCCATTCTAGAGAGCCCCTCCATTTTTTTTTCTGGATCTTGCCAATGCACAATTTATTTATTCACTTTTTCAACTAGATTAAAAAAAAAAAATCAGCATGCTGAAAAATGATGGATTTTTAAGCGCCTACAAATGACCTTAGATTTTCAGAACAAAGTAAGATGTGGTGATTTTATGAAAGAGGAACGATTGGAATGAAATTTAATAATTATTTCATTTTCTTTATCATTTTATAAATATGCGAGTTGATATCGAATAATATACAATCGATACTGATAAGTAATTAAGATACTTTAAATCTTTAAATTATCTAAATAAATATTTCATTCCAAACATTAAACTGGGACCAGTTTAATAGTCTTTTTATAAAGGAAGTTCTTTTTGAATAAATACTCATATTAAAAATACTCCGAACCGAAAACTTTGAGGTGTGTCAAAACATGCCTTGGTTCATTTTGATTTTGAGCAAACTCATGCTTTTTTAAAAGAATGGCAGAGCAGTTCTTTGACCTTTCAGGAACTAGTTAGCCATAACACTTAAAATGTTATTTCACAGAAATGAAATTTTTGGCACATACATTTTATGATCCCTACCCTTCGAAAATGAATTTCTAGATATTATTAATTATTTATTTAACCTGGAATAAACAATTTGTTTCAATTCAAAATCTTTAGATGTGTATGTCCTCAGGGAAGCATAAAATGAAACAATAATTGAAATTATCGTAGCACAAATAAATTGAAATTATCGTCGATTAAACAAATATAGTTTCCTTCGATACAGATCCACATAAACTTTTTGGAATCAATTTACAATAATGGATAATTTTCTGAATCATGTATAAACTCGCAAATGTGTTGCTTGAAATGAATCAATTGTTCAATCAGAATTTTCAGGTATTGAAGCAGAGAACACATCTAAAATATTTTTTTAAAAATATACACTCAATTTATGATCTATTTTAGCTTAAATAATAAACAATGATCAAATTTTACTTATTAGGCATTTAGTTTATAAAATTTCCTCATCCTACCAATGAATTCACTAAGGAACTTGTGAATTCACAGTGATAATAACAAAAACTTTTTAAAATTTGATACTTCACTAAACCTGAGTTTAGCATGAGATAGATAAATAGATTGTTACTATTTTCTTTCTCAGTGCAAGGCTGTGGTACTTTCTCTAAAAAATTAATTGGTCCCAAGCAGGTTTTTATATTAGAAATTGAGGTAAAATGATTAAAATAATTAACTCATCCAAAATACAACACTTTGCCCAAATAGCAAAATTGAAACACAAGGTATTAAAAACAACAAAAATAATAAATTTTAAATCATAGAAATTTCCTGAATTGAATTCCACTTTTGTGATAAAAACGTTTAGGAATGAGGAACTCTCTAATACCTAAAACAAGATTATTTTATGTATAGTTGCAAACTTCACCAGTAAAACTAAACTAGAAATCATATTTTAATAAGATACATTCATTAGAAATAAATACAATTTTAGATAATTTTACAAATTTAAATAAAGAGAGACATTTATGTAAATACATATGTCATGACTAATTAAAATATGTTGACAAGAGCAAAAAAAAAAAAAAAAAAAAAAAAAAAAAAAAGATATACCGTGAAAGTTTTTACATGCATAAAGACTTTATGTACTTCTCAGTTAGTTAATGTGAGCAACAGACATTCTTTATCACAAAGACACTTTAAAGCAGACCTTTGAACTGCTTAATAACTTCAAAGTTCAGTGATCCCTTAACAACACACATATAAATTTTGAGCAAAGACAAACTTGCTGCAGAATACATATAAAAGCAGTTTGTTCAGTAAATTTCTTAATTCAAAAAGACTGAATTTGAGCATTTGGAAGAAGAAAAGAACTTCAAAATTTAAAAATCCTTGATTCCAAAAACAAATTAACAATTTTAAAAAATTAAATCATGTTTGCATACCTAAATTAAAAAAAATAATAAGATTAACACGAACCTTTATTAAAAAGTATGCAATATATTAAATCTGGGGAAAATATATTGCTATCATTTTTTCACTTCCAAAAATGAGTTAAAAAGTAATTTCTTAAAAAATTTCAATAATTTGTTTTATTAACACAGAATAGTTTATATTGCAAATTTTATTTTTTCCACAGACAATGAATATGAAAAGCAAAACATTTATTTATAGAAAAAACATTTTGCTGAAATAATTTTTCCATTTTAAAACACAAATCATTCATTTTGTATTGAGATTAAACAATAAAGGTATGATTTCATAAATTTCAACTACTTAAATGTGATGTCCGAAATGGGTTCAAGCATCGAATAATCATATTTTTAATAACTTAAAATAAAGTCATTGACAAACGATGTAAATCGATACATAAATTATGCGGAATACATAAACATTTCCATGGACTCTTAATTGTATCAACACGGCAGCATTTTTTCAAAACTGTAGAAGTGATCTAATTAGATATCAGAGAAAACAAATGCCAAGGGGGTTAAAGGCATAGAATAGCAATGAACTAAAAGCACATAACATGATGTGCTTTCAGTTCAATGAGATTTAAATTTAGCTATCTTGTCTTAAAATGAAAGGTGCAGATAATGGATGTATGTGCGGCCATTCATGCATTTTTAGACTGTAAATAAAATGTTCCATTATTTGTTATTTAAAAATTTTTGCATGGAATTTTTTATAGTAAATAGTTAATTTTAATAAAGAGTTGCATTTATTAGCTATCATACATGTTAAATTTAAAATTATATAATAAAATTAATAACATATTATATATCCTTGGATTGATGATACCTGATGCAATGTCAAATATTTCTCATGAATGAATAATCAATTCTTATACTGCCATACCACTTAAAAAACTAAATCTTAAAACGCCACTAATATATATTCTTTCTCTAAAATATATTAAAAGTCCAAGTATGGTAACTATCTCACAACAAAAGTAATACTTTATAACAAATTTTTTAGGCTTATATATTATATATATATATATATATATATATATATATATATATATATATATATATATATATATATATATTTGAAACATGCCTGATACTTGAAAAAAACAATTGAGTAAAAAAAAAAGCATATTGCCTGTGAATTCTCCAAAATATATAATAAAGTTCATTGAAAATGGAAGAAAAAGGCAATTACAAAATTTTTAAGACTATCTATAATGAAACAAAATCTCGAATTCCTGTAAACAATAACTTTTATAAGAATAATTAAACTAAGACAATTGTAATATGATTTTCTATCCATCTTTACACCAAGATCAAAAAGCAAAATAAAATAATAAAATTTTTAAATTTAAAAATTTGAAAGCAATAAATAATATAAAAAATTATAGGTAATACAATTTAACACAAAAAATTAGCCAACATAGTTTTAAAAACATATGTTGGCATTACCCTTATTACTAATTTCACATTAAAACACTTTATGCAATAAAATCAAATGAATTGAACACAACTTGCTAAACATTCAAAATATAATGCAAATTGAGTTTTGCTAATGAAAGTAAAAAGTCATAAATGTGAGATTTAGTTTTAAAATGGAAAAATCGTTATTCAACAAAATATATAGAAAGTTTTTCAAATTCAGTATTAGTGTATAGATAAAATGCAACAGATGTTAAGTATAAACGCTCAACAAAAGTATTTACATCAAAAGAATTGGGGGGAGGGCAACACTTCTTCTTCCAAAGGCTTTTTAATCATGCAGTCTCCTACTTAAAAAAAATAAAACTAAAAAAGAGACTTTCTCAAACAACATTGGTCAAATAAAACAATCCTACTTTACAACACTGAAAAATCACATATTTTACTGATATATATTTCAGATAAAATGAAGCTGCAAATTAAAATTATTTCATTAATTAAAGAAATTAAGTGTAATGATTGAAGTTATTCAATTCAAAGAGGAAACTTAATCAGCAGATATAACTTTTAACCAGAATTATATACAATTTTTTATTACTATGTGTATTTTTTCACATGATAAATGTTTTAAACATTTCAAGCTACAAACAGATAAACATAATTGTTGGAAATATGTCACGCATATCAGATTTTTAATCTGTTTGAATATGAACATCAAGACACATCATATTAATTCCAAAATTATGCACTTTAAAAGTGCAGCTATAAGTGTTAGATTACAATGATTCATAATCACATAATTTTCTTGAAAGCACTACATTTATAAAGATCTGACTTTGAGTCAGGGTGTTAAAACACTTAAAGCTCTGGATCATAACATTTGAGTCTTAAATAAGGTATTTTATAGAGTTTTAAAGGTGACTAAACCTAATTTCATAAGTATAAAAGCACTGAAATGCAACAAGGATTGTGAAATGTGCAAGTGCTAATGAATTTGTATATCCTACTTACTTACATACCCTGTAAATTTTAAATCCACATTAAAGTTCAGAATGCTTAAATTTTATTACCCACAAAGTGTTCAGTCACATCCAGTGCAGTGTTCAATAACATAGAGCCACAATGGAAACAATATACATAATGGTAACTTATTAATACTGGAATGTCATATGCATTGAGCATAATTTTAAGTTAAAATTTATGAAATACAATAAAAGAAATCCACCAAATACAATGCAAAATTTCTCACTTTAACATTTGAGTACAAGTATCTAAATTTATACACCAGATTTTGCAGTAGTAATGCAGCAATGACAAACTTTTACACAACTAGTGAATTGTATTAGGAAATACTAGTTGTTTTAAAATGCAAGTAAGGTGTAATAATGAGATTTAATTATTCATATACATGATTTTTAAATGCAGGAAAGAATAATATTTAACGGAACGGAAGTAATTCGGATGTCTTGATAACATTAAATATTAATGCACATAAGAATGAATGTTCAAATAAAAATTCAGTACATTTACACAATCTCAAAAACACCAAAATTCATTGTCAAACATTTCTATAACTGTACAGAAACATATAACAAATAATATGTACATTTGGAATGAATAAAAATTAAAACATTATTGCATTAAAATAATTTTTAAAAAATGTATCACAAGAAAACAGTATTAATTATAAGGGAAAGAGTGGAAGGCATTTTGAAAGCAGAAAAATATGGATATAGATGAATCTGCTGCTCAATAGATATTTAATTGGATATTGGAAACCACAATTTCAACAATTTTGTACTATTTATTCAAGTGTATTCCCAATATCCACTAAAAGGCAAATATTTGTTTCTTATTGCCTAATACCAAAACAGTTATTCCTCAAGAGTAAGGAAGACCAAGAGATGGTACTCTCGGGAAAAATTGTACACAAACACATATAAAACTGTCTACAATATATAAATTCTTTTGAAAATTAATAAAAATCACATTTGCACAAACAAACATTTAAAAATAGGAAACTATTTCATTAAAAATATTGCATATCAAGAATTTTTCAAATTTTACCAACATTTACAACACGGTTTTGTTTAAATGGAAATGCAGGGTGTTTATAAAAGAACTCTTGATTTTTTTAAAATTCCTACTTACCGATTTTAAATGCTGTGCATTCAGATTTTTATAAACTTAGAATATTTATTCAATCATAATCTAAATTCCTTCAAAAAGAATACATTCACAACAGGAATATTTGGAAAAATCTAGCAAAAAAATGAAGCAAAATATAATGATCAATACAATAATAGGTGTTTCTGTGAAAGGAAATTTTCAACTTAAGTAAAATTTTAGGCTATTTAAAGCCAAAGGTTTGTAAGCATTTCAATTGCAAATACCCCAAAAGGATCAATCTGGGCAAGAAGAACAATGGCGGTTTCCAAGTATATTTGAAATCAGAGAAATGTTATAAACACTCTGCTAGGTATACACTGTGACATATAAAAGGGAAGTATTCTTTCTTATTTAGCTAAATCAGAACAAAATATTCTTAGAGAAAATTTCAATTTGTGGTTTATGCATAAAACAAAAACACAACAACGATTTATACAAAATTATGTAATATGAAAATACTGATTTAAGTGATATTTTTAAATGAAAACATTGATTAAAAATAATTCAATAATTTAAATTACTAATAAAATCGAACATCATTGTTAAAAAATTCAATAATTGAAAGTCAGCTTTTCACTCAGTTTTAAAAATCAGCTAAAAACTTGTAACAGAAAAACTGATACTTATTCTATTTTATTCAGGAATAAAATAAAATTACAGATAAACTAAGATAAAGATTTCATCAGATTAGTTTTATTCAGATTTGATATTAAATTTCAACCAATAAAAAAACGCATGTCACTTTACTATATTTAAAAACAGAATTTAATGAAAAAAAAAAAAAAAAAGAGAGAGAGAGAGAGAGAGAGAGAAGGGCACTTCAGTCCCAACGAATACAATATTTTTATGCTGATAAAACATTCACTAATTGTGAGGTCATATTTAAATGATCACAGTTTAACAGTTGTAAAACATCACAGTTTTAAAAGACTAGGAATATCTTAGCTGTTCTTAAAATATAACAAAAAAATTGTAACACACATAGTACAACAAATGCAACTCATAGTAAAACAAATTCATAACTTAACAATAAACATCCAAATTCTAAAATACAAACCCTTCTTCAACATGTTTTTAAAGCCACTAAAAAAAATTATAGATATTTATCTGGAGAGGGGCAATTCGGTACTTGAGGTAGATATCACTAATATTAGGTTGTGCATTATTTTTTTATAAATAAAATAAAAACTTGAAATATACAACGTGAACTCTCTAACTTAAATATCACCTAAGGAAATGCACGTATATAAGGTAAAACAATTGGTTAAAAAAAAATGGCTTATTCACTTTTAAGACAATGTAAAAAGAATAAAACCAAGAAAACGTAACACAAAATTCCTTACTTATCATTACTGCACAGTTTCCTTGTAAACACTCTGAAATTTTACAAATTACTATTAACTATAAATTGTTACTTTGACAGAAAGTAATATTTTTAACAAAATAAGAAGGCATTTGCAAGATTAGTTAGAAATATACATGATAAAAAATCATTGAAATAAAAATAACTGGAAATTCAGATATTAAATTAGTTCATATTCTAGAAAATGTTACCTACAAAATATAGCAAATAAAGAAAGTACAATAATAAATGATTTTATTAGTCATGCATACACTATATTATATATAAATTACATAGATATTCTTCGGATAATAAGAATTTCAAAAATCAGCCCACTAGTTAATAAAAGGGTACTTCAATAACAAAATTAGCATGTAGTTCGAAAAATCATGGTATCATGTTTACATTTTAGAGGGTTTGAAAAAAAAATCTAAAGCTCGATTTCAAAACTAAAATGAAAAACAGTATTAAAACTGGTAAAATTTAGTATACTTTAACAATAGATTATAAATACATATGTATAAATGGAAAATGATAAAAAAATAATAATAATGAAACGGATTTCAATAAAAAATAAAAGGGCATAAATTGTTCAAAAAAGTGAAAAATGAAATTACATCCTAAAATTCAGGTATGTTAGGACGTAAATAAATATTGCACCCTAACTGAACCTGCTTCAACACTTCAAAGTATCATTTGGACATTAGTAAATTTAAAAACCTAAGTTACAGACTATAATTCCATGAAATTCAGTCAAATATTACAATATAAGCAGGAGTCACTAAACTTGGCATTTAATATTTATATGTTAATGATTAAACAATGAGGCTTTTTAAACTACAGACTTACTAAAATTTTATGACTATAGGTTAATGATAGTTTTTGTCAAACAAAGCATTGAATCAAAACAATTCACAAATGTTGCGATACTTAAAAAAAAAAAAAAAAATGCTCGCTTTGAATAAAGTTTTAAGATAAAATTAATTTACTTATAGAATGTGCGCTGTTTAAAGAATTTTTAAAAAGACCTAACATAAAATAAGTTAAGCATATTTATTAAATTTTTGTTAAAAATTTAAAGCTCAGCTTGTGCCAATAAAAGTTTGTCCTTTGGAAAAGCGCAATAAATAAATTACAAAAATGTCTAATGACACGATAGATTCAAGTAGATTTCTATAGAGAGCGAGTGAAGAAAGACTGGAAGGCAAAACTGATGCCTCTACTACACTTATGTCGACGCTTAGCTGTTAAGATTTCAAACACATTGTATGAACTGTGATTTCACAAGACGAGCTATACAGAAGGAAGATTAGAAACATATTTTAAAGAAATTAAATACAGTTAAAGAAAATATACATGTGAAAAAGAGCTAAAAATATTGTTTGTATCATAAAAAGTAAATGCTGAATCTCTTGATCATAGTAATTTTCATTTATAAAATCATCATTTCAAAATTTTACAATATACATCATTAGTCTCTTTATATTTTTATCTGAATTAAGCCAATGAATTTCGGAAAAATACAGAAATCTTAAGTAAGTGATTTTATTTAATATTATAAACATGACACAGGTTTGGAAAAAAAAAAGTTGAATTTCATAAAGTAACTGATTTGCTCAAACATAAACACCAAAAAGTAAAATAAGTACGATTGATTGTACAATAAAATGAATAAATTTATATAAAAAGGGTTTGATATATTAAAAATACTGCAGAATTATCAGATAAAAGAAAACTAATTAATCCTAAGAATGATAACATTCAATTCCGAAAACGCTGAAATTCCCGTTTCAGAGGGAATTTTTCGCGCCTAAAAATATTCTAACCGAACAGGATTGGTTTTTTTTTTTTTTTACATGTCTTTATACTTAAAGAAAATTTCATTTAAGTTTGAATGAATGAATGATGCCGACAGTTAACATAAAAAAACGTCGAAAAAACTTTAAGATATCACGTCAATAAGGTTCACATTTCACTTTTAACTACCTAGCATAACCCATCTTACAAAATTTCTATTTTAGGTAGGTATTTGTTTTACCAAGTGTCGATAAAAGTGCCATCTGCAAACTTATGTCCATAAATTTTAATACGAAATTTCATATCAGAAAAAAATCTATTAGGAATCTTTTGTTTTACTTTATATACAACATGCATTCATTATGTGAGTGATGGCAGAAGTATAAAATTTCTAGCATTTGTTGCAGATAAAATTTTTCTTTTAGGCAAAAGCCATCAGTTTAGCCTTCAGTATAAAGTTTATTTATAATTATTCTGGAAGAAAAACTCTCGAAATTTTATAAAATTAGTTTCGTGTCATAAGGAAGCTTACAGAATGCAACAAATATTGAAATTACTTGGAATTTTTTTCCCAGAATAAGTTAAGAAAATAAGTTTAAAACATATACACTATAAAATGAATCAAGTTCAAAGTTAAATCTTGATCTTTCACTAATTATGGGGTTATCTACTCCTTGTTCACTGGAAACTTTTACAGTTTCCCTCAATGCATAGTAAGACAAAGGATTAGATTAATAACATATAACAGGGCTAGTTTGTTTAAATATTACAAATGCAGCACAATATTTTCAAAAGGAAAATTGTTCGACTAATAACAATTATTTGCATAGTCAATATATAGGAAACAGAATGTGATCATTGTATTAAATGGCTCTTTAATGTACAAGAAAATGACATAAAGTAATAAACAACAATAAAATATATCATCTATAAAATTAGATTCACATTTTGGAAACTCTTTGAACACATAAATGACTTTTTATAAAAGTAGTTAATATTTCCATTACCTAGTTTGATATGTTTAACTTGTACATAGTAGAGATTAATTTCATAATACTTCATTAATATGATAAATCAAATCATTGCAGTATTAATAAGTTTACAATTATTTGTAATTTTCATTTTAAAGGGAAAAATTAATTTAAATCATTATGTTTCAAAACTTGGGCAAAATTAACTACTTCCTTAGTAATCCTCAATGCAATGCATGCTACTTGTATAACAGTGCATTTAATTTCATGCAAAAGACGAGTATTTACATAATAATTAAAATCTAAACTTTAAAAAAATATAAAATAAATAACAGAATAACCAAAAAACACATATGATATTCAAGAGAAAAAATCTATGTCTTATTTAATGAAATTTAAACTATTAATAAATAAGTTTCATGAAAGCTTCAATAGTTTGCAATGAATAATTTACTATAGAGACATTGATAATCTGGTCAAATTTGAAATAATAAAAGGATTAGCACAAGATCTGATTTTAAATATCTAGGATTAATTAAAAATATAAGGTGACAAATATTGTTTAAACTGGAAAAGTAAAAATTTCAGAACAGCCCAATCAGTAACTGCATGTGAATTCTGTAGCCTAGATATGAATTCCTCAATACATAACTTCCTGTACAAATAAGTTTGTTTTAATTTTTAACCAAGCGTTAAATAGTAATATTCTCTATTGCTTTGATTTATTTATTTTGCAGGCACACAATGTGGGTAGAAACATCATATATACTTAGATAAATTGGTTGTAGTTTTGCAGAATTTTTTAGCAATTTCAAGATGGTCTGAGGTTACTTTTAAATGCTATAGATCAGAAGCAAAGTGAATTTAAAAGCATGTACTCAATTTATAATATGGTGCCAGGAAAAAAAATTATCTTCAAAAGAATTTGACTGGTAAAATAAAGCTAATTTTATCATTTTATTCTCCAGTTATTACTTTTTGCCGCGATTGATAATGTCTACACACAGTTCTAAAATATCATGTTTTTAAATCCGTGGTATTTAAACAATAACTGTCACCCAATATCTCCCAACTTTGGAACTTAATTTTGTTAATAAAATAAGTAAATAAAAATCAAGGGAGAAGGAAGGTAAAACCGATATGCTACATCAAAAATGTTTTTTTTTTTAAATTTATAGTTGTGTAAATAGAACATGAATAATTTGCTCCTGTAAATTCCATTATCATGTTTTACTTTACATGTATGCTACTTCTCAATTGTATATACTCCAAACTTCTCAATAAAATAACACACAAATTATATTTTAATCTGAGTATGGGAATAATTAGTGTGAACAGCAGTTCAAATAAACTTAATTGTATAAATCAAACTATGCATAAAAAATGTAATAAATAACTTCAAAAGCAAGGATTCATTCACAAACAAAATGCAGGAAGGGAAAGAATATTATGCTAATAAAAATAAGCTAACTAAAATAATGTTTTTAAAACCATTTATAAATATCAGGGTTGGAGGCGTTAAAATATAATGAAATCGATCTCCAGAGTTATTGTAGACAGAATAACTAAAATAGAAACCATATAAAAACCATGCAACAAACCTTAGGAATGAGAGTTCTTTATAACATAGAGGGATAAAAAAATACATAAAAACATTTTAGTCTGACATATAGGACATGAGGAAATTTGAATAATTTTTGTTTCCAAAATAGGCACAACAGCTGCATTAAATTGCAAAACAATTATAAAAAAAAGAGGGGGGGGGGGAGTTGAAAATAATTTTTATAATTTAAAAGAAATCATTTCCTTTCAAGCAATGAAATGACATTCAGAAGAAGAAAATCTTAGCTAAATTTGCTTAGAGCATATTTAGTCATTCCACTGGTTAACATTGAAAATTTGTTAACTAGTAAAAAAAAAAAAAAAAAAAAAAATTAAAACAGTTCTATTACACAATTGCATTGTTTAAGTCATGATATACTGATAATATAAATCTTTGAGGAACATGAAGGCATGAATTTTAAAAATTATCTATGTGAACACACACAAATATATATCAAAACATTCACAATGAAAACGACGAGATGATAAAAACAGACTAGACTATCAGTCAATTAGTGTGAACAGGCAGTAGAGATTAGACTCCTCCAATACATATAGAGGAGTTAATTCTGATAACAAGTGTATTGGGACCAAAAGAAACAGAAAAATCTAACAAAATATGGCATACTTAATATAATTTTGAAAATAACAAATGCATATGAATTGCAATAACAGGTTAATCGATGAAAATTATATTTTGTTTTAATACTGGCTTAAAGGAAATAAATTACTTGATACCCATGTTTACATTATTAAACAAAAGTACCAAGCAAAATGTTATCCTAAAAACGTTACAATGCAGTTTGCCCTTTTTTTTTAACTGCATTATTATGGGGGAAAATAAAACAGACAGGACCCACTTACAATTATTAAATGTGTTGCATTAGTACTCACTAAAATTTGTATCATAACATTCATCTTTAACTTTGGCATATGTATCAACCTGAGGTACATATGAACAGTCAGTCTGAGAGTAACCCATATATGGCCTATTATAGCTTTCATAATATTGGTTATTTTGTGGCTGCTTGGCAGCATGTTCAGTATGTGGCATTTGATAGCTATGAACAGGACTCATATTATGAGTTTGTGACTGATCCTGAAATGAAGTCTCAGTCCCATTTTGGTTCTCCTGCCAATGCTGCCAACTATGCTGAGGAGTTGGAGCATCAGTAGCAAAATAAGGTGAGGTAACTGTAGAAGATCCAGACCAAGACGATCCTGATGGACTATATCCACTATGTTCAACCGGTCTTCTTCCTCTTCCACGTCTACCAGAACCACGCCCACGAGACCGTACAGGAACACCATCCGTATGAACAACAGGCACAGGATATCGACCCAAATCAGTTTTCCTCTTTCTTCCACGTTTTCCACGCACAGGAATCATCATTCTCATTTCTGTTTCTGTTTCTAGACTTCGATGTACCGTAGCACTAACATCATTTCTACGATAGTCAGAATAACATTCCTCATGATTGTCCTCTTTCACCTCAACTTTTAATTTAACATCTGGGAATGACA
The DNA here is from genome assembly GCA_026543865.1 of Argiope aurantia. Lineage (NCBI taxonomy): Eukaryota > Metazoa > Arthropoda > Arachnida > Araneae > Araneidae > Argiope > Argiope aurantia. The sequence goes on from JAPMOR010054246.1 coordinate 26,871, forward strand.
CTTCAGAAAAGTCTAGATCAGGAAGTGCACCACACAAATGATCCCTTAACTTTTTAAGAGCAATATAGAATGGAACTTTATCAACAGCTCTAGGTAATTGAGCACATCTTGCACTTGAAGAAGGCATGACGAAAACAGACTGAAAGAAAAGCGAGCTCATAAAAACATTTTTTTTAATGATATTCTAGTGAACTGTTGGAAAAACACTTTTTTAAAAAATAGTTTTTATTTCTTTAGCAATCAAATCATAAACAATCTAAAGAAATAAATTACATACCCTACTTTTAATGCAATCACTAACAATGCAACAACACTAGATATATTGGATAGTCTAAATGAGTTTTGGAATTATTTGGAAAACACAGTAGTTTGAAAATATTAAATAGAATGTTTTGTATCAAAAATTTATATCAAATAACAATTTTCCGTTCATAGCTGACTTCACTTCGAATATTAACCCTTTGTACTCGGAAAAGTAATTCGATGCTTGTTCATTGCTTCAACATTATATAACATTATTTGTTGTGAAGCAGAATTCAGTTTGAAGACAGTGAAGAGACTTTTTACATTTTTAAATTCTTTTTAATCCATCGGGAAAGCATTATTATTTACAAGCAAAGACGCGGACATTGTGCGTCCGCCACAGCGCGTTGCAAAAACAGAAATGGGGAAGAAGGGAGAAATAAATTATCCCTCGTCTTATATAACATGAGATATGGATAGGGAAAATATTATTCTATAGTGCTAATATATTAAGATTCTGATAGGGATTTCTGACGCATGTCAATCACATGTAAGGGAAACACAGGGATCTTTTAAGAAAGAATTTGCCTCATCAGCGGTATTTTGCCTCTTCACGCGGAGTGTGGGAAAGTTAGACTTTTTGCTGATTCTGCAATTTAACAAAGCTTCTCTTGAATTAATTAAGTAGAGAAAGTGGAATTGGATCAAGAAATAAGAGAATATTTTAGAATAAAGTTATTATGGAACAAATTAAGATAAAATCTTGGAAATTTAATTAAATTGAAATTAGAGTTAATATATATATTCCTGACTTATTTTCCACATCTTAAATTTTGTAGGTATTTTTAACAATTAAAAATAAAAAGTAAACAAATAAAATGTCAAAATGATACACTGCCTTAAGCGAGTGCGAGTCACCATCCGAGTGCAAAGGGTTAATATACAATTTAAATATTAGACTTCATAATTTCTGAAATAACATTTTTAAAAAATATTTTACATTTAAAACTTCCAAAAGTAACAACGGATTAATTATATGCATTAAATTTTCTTCTAACAAGCGAAATACTAACTTGCATAAAAGTTGGTTAATTTATTTTAAATATTACTATATCTACAAAGGAAACTTTCGATATTCAGAAATTAAAACTTACTATTCCAGTTCCTTGTATTGGATCTGGTTGTCTTCCAAAATCGAAATTTTTCTTTCCTGAGAAAACTTCATATATCACTAAAAGGGTGAAATATATATAATGAGAATATATATAGCCTAAAAACTTTCAGAACAAACACAGAAAATAATTATTGATCATCATATAAGGAGTGTGTACATAAATTTTATATTAAAAATAAGCATTTTTTAGAAATAAACTTTTGAGAAATAAATAGAGAGAAAATAAGAACCAACATTATTAACGAAGTATTTTTGATTATTAAACTATGTTGATAAGAGTTCAGTTGAGTATTAACGAAGTATTGTTCGCTTCACTGTTCCCGGGACTAGCATTTTTTTGCCGACTGTACTACTTCCTCTTAAGGGATTGAACGCAGAAAAATGGGAGGTTACATTTCCTAATTCCATGAAAATCTGCGTTCATCCTATTGCACCGTGTAAATCTCTTTTCCTTTTATTTTTCCGATCACCCCATTTTTGACAAAATAAATACATCCTGATGCATGTGAAAAAGCAAGGATTTTCGAATCCGAGAATGAACAGTGTCCAATTATATAAAAACAAACATAAAATACCACCAATGATCGCTAAATATTTTCCACTAAGTTATATAAAAAGTTTTTAATGCAAGTTTCGTAAAAAAAAAAAAAAAAAAAAAAAAAAATATTAAATTACTTTTATTGCATATTTAAAATAATTTTATTACACTACACTACATTTCGTAGTATTGAGAAAAAAAGTTATATCGCTACATCAATAACATTTCATTCTTGGGGGGGGGGGGGGGGTTAAGAACATAAGTAAACAAATCTAAAATATAAAAATCATGCTAATTTTATTAAATACTAGCCGCCTTCGGAAACCAGCTGATTTGATGAGATCAATGGCAGCTAAAATTTTTAATAAAATATTTTATGTAAATTGGTCTTAATAGTTTCTTCAGCAATACAAATAAAACATGACAAGTAGTTGAAGCGAAAGTTTTACGATTAGCTTGGCAGTAAATCAGACAATTAAAATTTCAAAGTCTTGATGTATCGAATAATGATCTTCTTGTTTGTACAGTTAAGGATATAAATAAATGCTACATCTTTTCGGCTCGTGAAACCAAAGTTAAATATCAACAGTACGAAATTCTTGACTGTTTAGTTCGGATTCGACTGCAGTTTGAATAACATTTTATTGCACTTTGGAAAATATTTTAAAAACACTTTTGATTAGCATTAATATACTAATAATGTCTATGCATACTGATTTCAAATTTTTTATCAGTATTGCATAGCTTTTTCAGAGAAGTATTTCACCTCTGTGTTTCAATCTTCTTATTAATTCTAAGGGTAAATTTATTTCTTTTTCTCTCTCTAAAATAAGCCTCTTTTTCTGTAAAAGCTTTTTTTGATTTTTACATCACCAATTCCCTGAAATATTTTATACACAAAATATCCACTCTAATCATTGCCAATTAGCTAGTTTCTAAACTATTCCAAATAAATATAAACTTTCAGAGAGAAAATGCTCTAGATGAGAAAAATAATATTTTATTTCAGTCAATAAATGTATTTCCGAAAATTTTATGAAATCTAATTTCTTTACTGTCCTTTGATCATATGAATCATATTCTGTAAAATATTTTTGGCACTCTTGACTTTTAAAACAAAAATCGTTTCAATCTTTTGCGACCAAATCTAACTCATTATGAAGCAATGAAAATAATTATTTTAGTATACTAAACAATTACGTTATTTTAGGCCTAGGAGAAACTCCGGGGGTCAATAGATGTATTTTCCTCGTGGGAGTCAATGGAGTAATCTAAAATCGAACATTTTCATAAAATAGTGATATACAGATTTTCACAATTCATATCAGAATTTGCCTCAAAAAAGTTTAACTTTTTTTTTCATTAATGTCTCAAGAATAATGATAATAAGAGAATTAAATAAAACGCATAGAACCGATAACTGTACATAAATTTAATACCTGTAATTCATTAGAATATTTAGTGACTCAATCTATATAAAATGTAATTCTTTACTTTATTTAAATCATTTTTGTTATTAGAAGTGCATGCCTATTACTAACGGTTTAAAAATTAGCAGTTGGGCTCCCATTACAGAGTCGGCAACAGGCTTACCGACGAGGATGGGGGAGGCAAGAAAAATCAGTTAGGCGGCAGCACAATTTCTCTAATTCAGATTCAAAATATTTAATTTCACATTTAATAAAAGTCAAATATTAATTAGCTCAGTAAAATTTCTCAAGTTTTTTTTTTTTCCCCAGATACTAACCCCACTTTTCATCCTAATACTAAAAATTTGCTAAAACATTTGAAAAAATAAAATTAAAAAAAAAAAGTTTCTCAGTATTTGAGTTTATGTTTTATGCGATTCTTCACATTTAACTGCACTGATATCTAACACTAGGAAAATATGGTTATATTTCATTCTAGATTTTAGTATAAAGACCAAAACACATATTGCAACAATCATTTAATCGGAATTTAACAAAGATTACGTTTTTAATTATTTTGAATTTACCTCGAATTTAACAAAATTCTTATTCGACTGTTGTAAGTATTTCAATTACAACATAAATGAATTACTCGAACAGTAATTTATGAAAGGGTAATATAGGCTAATGATAACAAATGCAAAATAATATTTAAGAAATAAAAATAAAATTTAATATTTATAAAAAAATTTCTTGATTATTTAATTTTCTTGCAAGTGGGCAATGCTTCTTTAATATCTAATTATACGAAAAAATTAATGCTCAAGACACTAACGGTACAAAAGGAAACATGAAAAAAAATAATAAACCGTAATTTTATTCTTACAAATCCTTTCCAATTCAGAAAAAAAAAAATTATTTATCACATAGAATAGATTTCAAAAAGAATTTTTCTCCCATTACAAGATTAAAATCCCTACGAACTGTGCTATGCAATTGGAAACTAATTTACTGGATACCAGTTAGATTTTGCTATGGCATATGTAAATGGATATTTGGATAAAAAAATTTTCATGGAACAATTTTAAGAGTTTCGTGTTTCCTCTGAGCAAAATGAAGCTGTTTGCTATATCATGCACTTAATGTTCTTAAACAAACATGGAAACAGTGGTATAATAAAGTGGCTTTCAAACTAAAAAACTTTGGATATATATATCACTAAATTCTGACAAATGTGTTTTTCATATGAAATCATCATCAGCTGAAACCATCGTAATTGTCAATGTTAATTATATAATGATATTTGAAAACAGCAAGACTGCTTATGAAAACATTTGTTAGCAAGAAGCAAGAATATTTAGTATTATTGCATTAGTGCTTAGGAGCTGAATTCCAACAAGATGAAAATAGTTTAACCATGTCCCAATTTAAATACATTGATAATGTCTTACAAATATTCAAATGCAAGATGCAAACATTGTTGCAACTCTCATGGATGAAAGCACCAAACAAACCAAAGAAATGTCTCCTAAGTATGGAAAAGAAAAATGTTAAACCCAAAATATTCCATTCTGAAACTGAACTGGATATCTGATGTATCTATCTGTTACCACAAGATCAGATATTACTCATGCCGTCAATTTTTTCAGCCAATTCAACAATAAACCAGGAAAGATACATTTGCTTGGAGCAAAAAGAATCATAAGATACAGGAAAGGAACTAAAACCAAGGATTGTTATTAAAGAAATCAGCACAACTACTAAAAAGATATATGGATTTTGACTAGAGTTCAGACGTCAGTGACAGAAAATTATTCACAGAATATGTCTTCAAATATGCTGAAGGTCCCATTTTTCTTGGGAATCAAGAAAACAAGGAACTGTTGCTTTGTCAACTACTTAAATCATACTAATTTTATTAAATATACAAAGAAAAATTTGCCTCTTTTTAGACATTTTTCCCAACTGCTTCAACTCGCTCAAATTTCTCACCAATATCTTTTCCCAAATCATTCGATTTTGTTGGTAGTGAAAAGTTTCCGGCTTGTCGAACAAGTGTATTAGCTTTATAATCAAACCTGAATTTCCTTTTCGAATCTGAAATTTTGAGAGTTACAATTCTTCTTCTTAGAAAACTTCGCACAAAAAAAAGTGATAGTGTAATCTTATTGGCATTAATTTAGTTTTGGTGCGTTCTAACAACGGTAACAAATGGCCAACACTTAACTTTGGAGCATCATATATATTTTTCATTACTTTTGTTTTTAATGCCTTGAAACATTCAGAGCATTTGAACTTTTGAATTACCGCAATGAATTAAATACACATTTTCAGAATATTTCAAAGAATTCTAAACTTCTTAACAAATATAACTTGAAGTAAAACAGGGTTGTCGCTCGAATCTGGAAAAAAATTTTCCTGTTTTCCCAGTACATATATTCAAGATGCGAGGAAATGTGCGAATAGCACTCATGTGCTACTTATAATGGAATATGGTTTGATGGAGTGGAGAAAGCATGGAAAGGGAACAACAATTTAACATTATTCGAAATAACAGCATATTAAGAGAAAGCTTTTATATTTATATAGAGGAAAGGAATTCATCTTTCATTATTAATCTAAAATTTAGCAAAACGAAATTTATATATTAAGGGCGTAGATATATTATCTCTTATGCTCAATAATTTTAAATCATAGAAAATTAAGGACTCGAGTGAAATAAAACACGGAACATTTTTGTTATGCTACAAATCGTTTAATGATTACTTAACAACAACAACAAAAAAAAACCATTACAAAGCAAGATTACTTTTTTTATTTATTCATTTTTGACAATTCATGTATTTGGGCATCAATTTCTGCAACTTCTGAAAAATTTTCAGTCTTCAGTTTCATGGATCTAATCAGTGACAAAGCCCGGCATTTTTCTATGGTCTGACGTATGTTTTTAGCTATTTCATTTTCAGCTAATATATGTGAACATATTTATCATTGAATGCATTAAAACACGAATGTGATGCAACAGGTTTTAATGCCCATAAAAAAATCAACTTTAAATGATTGTGATTGAACTAAAAAGTTCGAAATCGGTTTATTTTCGGACATAAAATTTGACGTTTTCGTATTTCATCCTTTCCTGCATTCCTCTTAAGCCCCGTTCCAACGGCCCGTTTCCTTTATGATATGGACCTAAATCTGGCATCTGACCCATTGTAGGACCACTCTAGCCTGTAGACGTTGATCGGGAGCTTCTCGCAAAGTCAGTAAAATGAACAAAGAATCCCGGAAAAACCACAAGTATGGGAAGGCAAAATGCGCCGGCAGGCCTGCACAAGCAGTCGGAACGGGGCTTTAGATGCTAACATCAATGATGTCTCTTTTGAACTGGCACGCAGTCTTGTATGTTTTCCTCTTTCAGCATGACTTGTAAGTGCTTGTTTTCACATATTACATAAGATTATTATCTTCTTACAAAGCGAGCAGTACAAAATAAACAGATTTTGAGGAAATTCTCGAACACATTCAGCAAAATCAGGATTGACTTTTTTTATCCATCCAATTCGTATTAAATACGGATACTGAGCAGCTCCTTGCTTTAAAAAATCTCTAATCTATTTTAAATAAGTTCACAGTTTCTCAAATAATAAACAAGCCATTAAAAAAATCAAGTATGGTAGACTTAACACCACTGTGCTGTTGTTATTTTCGCGAAAGAAATGCGTTCTATCCTTTGACGCAATTACAGAAATCTCGCGCATGCTCATTAGCCGCAAATCGGAAATGAAAACTGTCTCGTAAATCGAAACTGGATTGATCTACATAAAAAAGGGGAGGAGGAGGGAGAAGAAAAATAGTGAGTTTCCGCATTACAGAATCGCGAATGATATTGTTTCGTTTTTCGAAGTTATGACTACAATCTTTTATTCTTGAAATCTTGAGAGATCGGCATTTTAAAGATTGGAAGATAATAACAAATAAACTTAAACTTGTCTGTATTTTTCTTTTTCTTTACGAAAATTTTCAAATTTCCCTGCATTTTTAGAAGATTTTCAAATTTTCTGTCTTTTAGGTTCTCCTGGTGACGTGACAATCGTGGTAAAAATACTTAAATAATTCACTAAACGATTCATTAAATGATGTTGACATATAACTAATAACTGCTTCACAAACAAGTAAACATATGCAGAAAAGTAGCGATGAACTGAAATTACTGTTAAAAACTGACTGGTGTGTTATTTCAATAATATATAAAATTATTTCTAAAAAGTAGTAATTTTTTCTCCTTTCCAAAACAAGCAATAGAAAGTGAAAGAAAAGTCCAGTAAATGAAAGGGATATATTTTCCTTATTCTATCAATATTTCCCTAAACTGTGATAAAATCTTTTCTATTAACCTCCGGATTCATTGTGATTCGTTAAGCATTGCAATATCAGACACTGCAAATAGAATTATATAATCGGACAGATTCAGTATAGTTTATAGCATGGTGAAATGATTTTTTCCCCATCAAAAAAGGAAAAAATGCAGCTTAGAAAAAACAATTTTAAGACCTTTATAAAAGGACTAGAAAAAATTAGCAGTTTTTGAAAGACTTTTAATGACACTACATACCCAATTTAAATATACTGCTACAATTCCAATTATCCAACATAAATGAAGATTAACAATACCAGATGAATAAAAATGTAGAACAATAGGAAGGGAAAAGGAAAGAGCACATTTTATGACATATCTTGCATTATGCATTAAACATAATAACTTTCACATGATACTGTATTTCAAGTTAGAAAGAGAAATTGTATGATAAACTAATCCATTAAGCCTATTTTAAAAAGAAAAGAATGTTAGAAAGCATTTAATATATTATTGAGACATTCTATTTAAATTTAAGATAATGATTCGTTTCCACACAGATTAGTACATTATCCAATTATCTCATTAAAAGCACCATTTCTGAAAATTAAGCTCCCTCAAGATGTTCAATATATTTCAAAACTATTTTAAAAGTGATTAGTGCATTCTTATAAATTCCATTTCAACATTTCATCATCAGTGATCTCATCCGATTGTTCCTAAAGATCATTTATTATGAAGGTGATTTATTTCATCATCTGTCATTTCATGCAACTCATTAGCACTCACTAATTGAGGAGTCGGGGTAAGAAAGAGCTAAACCACATCTTAGACAAAATAAATACAATTTTATAATCTGTTATTAATGAAAATTATAATATCCTATATATATTTTTGTTTCTAATGTCACTGGGCGGCAACATATGTCAAAAGTTTTGTTTTTGCCCCATATGGTTTTAGAAGTTTTTAGCAGGAAGAAAAATGTCAAGCAGTAAGTGTTTCGGTTATAATTGTATAATACAGGAGAAAATGAATGTCTATAGCAATTAAGATGATTCTTATGTAAATGGACATTTGGGTAATGATTATCAATTTAAAGAAATTTCTTTTTCGTATAATGAAATTGAGATGGAAGTAAATGTCGCCTGGCATTATTTTCACTAAAAATATGTCCATTCTTCAATACTATTAACGTGATAGTAATTTTTATTTCATGTATATTATGAAAATAAGATATTTTTTGCATCTGTAACTGGCGTATAGTTTTATTATTCATAAAACGTTTTATTTTCGGTATTAAGCTATTCGGTATTTCATTCAGAAAAGTCGAAATACGTTTTTGTGGCTTGGCTTTATTTTAACTACAATACAATGACTGTACACAATCATAATCATTGTTGTTTTTATTTTCTTTCTAATGTGCTCGGAATATTATATTTAATGAAAGATTTCCAAATTTGTTATTAATATTATTATAAACTTTTAAAATATGTGAAGTTTATAGTGAGGTGTTAACAATGTCTGCTATTATTTTTTAACACAACAGTACAGACTATTATTTTATTATTATTTTCCATTCCCTAGAAGACAAATTCGGATGTTAAATTACTGAAATTTGAGGAATATAGAGCAAGAAAGAAGAGAAATGCAATTATTTTTAAATTGAAGAAAAGTACAATGCTCCAGACAAAATTTGGAAAAATAAAGCTAAAGATGTTTTAAAATTTCTGGATTACATAGTTACTACCAGTACTTGCCTGTTGACCTTGAAGAAACAGGAAAAATTGAGGAAATGGCATAAACTGTAGAAAATATAACTTGCCAAATTTCATGACTGAATATCTCTCTAGCATTGGATCAAAATAGAGCAAAATCATGCGAATTTTCAAGATTTATTAATGAAAGCTAATTTAGAAAATAAATAATAATATCTTAAATAATAATAATAATGCCATATTATTATCCAGAATAGCTCAAATATTACTAAGAAACCAGCAAAACAACTTTATGATATATATTTTGATTTCAATATTTAACATAACTTTAAAATCGATATATCTATGAGGTTTATAAATGTGTCTTGGTTCTCTCTTGCCCTGACCCCTTGAAATCATGAACATTTTTTAAAGAAATACTCCTACATCCAAGAATTTTCTGTAACAGTGAAACAATATTGTCGCAAACAGAGTACATTTTTTTTGATAATTTTCTATTAATTACAAATTAATATGAATTAAAATTGATAATTAGGCTACAAGACTAGAAGTTTCCATAACATGGGGAAGCATTACAAATAATACTTTTCTGGCTAAGTTGCCTTTATTATTATTAAGTGTATGATAACCATCTGAAATAACAAAGGGGCAGTTACGAGAAAGGTCACACAAAAATGTATAGTAAAATTTAAGTGGAATACAATAAATCTAAATAATCTATACTTGTAGAGAGGAAAGAAAACACAATTTTAGAAGACGTCCGGATTTTTTTCCTCCCTTTATGCATAGAATGTATTTTATTCCATTAGTTTCATTATCCTCAGTTTCATCTTCTAATCAATTATATGACACACTAAAGTACAAGATTTTGAATGCTGAATTAAATGCTAAATATTAAATACTCAATTCCTTTTTCATAAAAGATGGTCATTTTAAAATACATCATTCAGCAAACTACATCAATTCTTAAAAAATTGAAAATAATCATTATATGCACCACACAGAATAACTGAATTAACAGATATAAAAGCCATTATGCAAGATCAATGAAAAGTTATAATTCGTAATAGATCAATAATAATTTTCGTAAGTTTGCACTTTGAAACTCATGATTAATCACATAAAAGAAATATCTTAATCATGCTTTACAGTTCATTTTGTTATTAACATTCAGGGATAAATTAAAAGTATGCATGAATTATAGCAGCAAATGTAAGCTGCTCAGTAAGAACAGGGATATTAAAATGAAAGATAATGTATAAAAACCTATTAATTTACTTTTATTCTATTCAGCTACAATAATTATAATAACTTTTTATTGTAATGAAAAATTCTTCATAATTTCAAAAATGATATCTTTGGCAAATACATAAATAAATATAAATGACAATAAAAGTAATCTAAAAATATAAACTGAGAAACAAATGGAACAACTGGCAATAAAGAATATTTTAAATACTTTAAAGCATATACACCACCCATTTCAATTCAGCCATAAACAAGATATTTAATATAAAATTCAAACTGAATAAAACGATTCAGGAAAATTTCACTTTACTGATAAAGATAAAAGATCATAAGAACTATTTACTTTATTAATAAACAAAAGGATATTAATTCTAAGACAGAAAGAGAGAATACATACAAAAATTAACCTAATACATACTTTTTCCATTAAACACAGCAATTTTAGGTTGATATTTACGAAGCTTTGAGAGTAAAATCTCAGCCCCTTCTCTTATTTCTTTCCTAGAAGATAGTAAAAATTATTTAAATAATATTTTTTTAAATGTTACACGTTCCTATTTGCATCTTCCAAGAATTAATTATAATCTGCAGAATCACATTTAAGTAACTTACCTACTTAAGTCAGCACTTCCTTTAGTAGGGCGAGGAACAATGTTAGTAAAACCTATACCGTGAGAGATCAATTTGAAATCATCTACAGCACTCATGGGTTCAGGAATAAGACCAGACAAAAAAAGGCATTTCCCTGGAAGGAGTTTATCACAAGCATATATAACAATAATCTCAGAAAAAGACATCAAAAACTACTATAAGGTATCAACACAATTTCAACAAAGGCGGTATTAATAGCTACCATCAATGCAGAATATTATATTTTAAGTTTGCAAGTTACCAACAATTGTAACAACTGTCGTGAAGCAAGTGCTAAATTTCACTTTGAAACTGTCTACTTATTATTATTTATTTCTACACTTTAATGAGAAAAAATTATTTGTTCCTGTTCAAAAATTTAATATTGTAAGAAAAAAATGTATTGAATAAAATGTTTTATAGTAAGTAGTATATGAAATTAAAATCATAATAAAACTGAAATATTTTGTGTAACAATTTTATTTAAAACTTTAGTACAAAAATTAGAATTATTTTAAATAAATGTCATACTCTAGCATATGAAAATGAATAGATAAATTTAAGTCAAAATGAAAGGGTGGATATAAAATTCATAATGCTGAAATCAAAACAATTATATTTCCCAATAAAGAATAAATATTCTCTAGATAATAGATAAACCTCTTGTAACCATCTTTTGCAAGTATGCAGGGAATTTCCATTTGATTAAAGTAGCATTTTTCTTAGTTATATATATATATATATATGTGTTACGGCCAAAGCCCGAAGTACGGATAGTTCGCGAACGGGCCAAGAGGTTTGGCCAAAGTCCGAAATACTCGCTATTAATATTGTATTTTCTATTTTGGCTGGCCATTTCGCGAAGTGGCCGGGAATCCTTGGCCAAAGCCCGATGTGATAATCTAAACTTATAAATAAAGTTCAATGTGTGTGTGTGTTGGCGTTCTACAGTCCAAACCATTTGACATACAGTTATCAAATTTGGCATATATATACCTTGGAGGTCGGGAATGTGAACCGTGGAGCGATTTTTTAAATTTTTTAATTATAATTTTAATTAAAAACTAAGCGCCATTTCGGCGTTTTGTTGCTATAACCAGAAAATAATACGGCACAAAATCGATTTTTGCATCAAATTAAAGCTCAAAAAATTATCTTTTTAATGATACCAATGTTTTAATTTATAAATTATACTTAGATTTTTAACGAATTCGTAAAGAAATATTTTAACCATATTTTTCAATAATATATTTCGCTCAAAATAAAAATAAAATTTAATCTGCACGAGCACGTCAAATTAAAATAAAAGCTTTTATCAACGTCTTGCCATCACATTGATAGAAGTTTAAATTAAAAAAAAAAAAATAAACTATTATTGCAAATTTAATAAATAAGATTGTAATTTTCGGCTAGTGTCTGTATAAAATGAAATAAGATATTTTCTGAAAAGTAAAAGGAGGAAAAGTTTTCTATGAGCTCTGACAATACCTACAGAATGTTTATTTAGTCCCGAACCCATTTTGATGTTTAATAACTCATGAAATAATGAAGATATAAACAAACTTATGGCATTTATTGATGGAATAACTCATATATTTTCCTTTTCAGGTTTGAATATTTTTACTTTTGTAAATATCGTCTGCGCGTGGTGTTAATTTCAGATAATTTCATTTTCCAGTCTAAATATCTGTACTTTTCTAAATATCGTCTGCTTATTAATTGCATTTTTCTCTCTTTTGTTTTTGGCAACTATTGAAATGTTATGTTTACTTTTGATGTGTTTGTTCTATGTAGTACATGTGATGTTTTATTCGAGCGGATATTAAGGAGAATGCATACACCACAAGAGAAAGCACAGATTTTATGGTGGTTCATAGAAACGAAATCGATAGTGCAAGCCCAGAGAAATTTCAGAAGAATTTACCAAAAAGATCCTCCATCCAAAAACAGCATCTTGCGGTGCAAAAAGAATTTTCTAGAAATTGGAAGTATCGCAGATAAGAAACGTTCCGGACGACCTTGCACAAGTGATTTTGATGTTGAGCGTGTCAGAGAGACATTTTTACACAATCCTAGAATATCTGTGAGATTAGCGGTTCACATTCATTGACAAGGGTCATGAAACTTTTTGAGTCTATTTAACCATTTATGTTATTAATTTTAATCTATCTTTATTATTTTATGAGTTATTAAACCTCAAAACGGGACTAAATAAACACCCTGTATATTATTAATTCAATAAAACAATTTAATTTAAGGCAAACATAGCTTAATATACTTATAATCATTCTAATCAGTGACCATCAACTAATTTGGGGCATACATTTGCTAACAAAATGGTCTAAAAGAACTAAATAATTATATTTAATATAACTTTAGTCAATAAATGCTCCGATTAATCAGGAATTTTAAATTTTTACATAGGTTCTCTGCCCTTTGAATCATATTTAACAAAATATTCTTGAGACACCAATATTTCAAATAAAAATTGTTGAACTCCAATCAACTAAATCAATCACTAAAACTGACTGATTTATGAAATTTCAATATCACTCTTCTATAAAAACTGGCGATTTTAGATTATTTCACCGACTGTCTCAATGAAGATACGCTTATCTTCTGCCAGGATTTCTCGACAGTGATTGGCCTGTGATTATGAAAATGTTGATTATTCTAAAATTGATGCATAAAAACCTCATAAATCGGTCCGATTCATCGCAGAAGATAGGAACGTTTATTTATTTATTTAAAAGTTGAAGTGTCAAGAATATTTCCCAGAATATGATTCCTTGGGACCAAAGGAATTTGTAAAATTTAAAATTTGTAATTTTTTCATAAGTTTATTTACTGACTGAAATAAAATTAAATATTCTTATTTGCGTCATTTAAATCTTTTGAAAGTAAAAAATTAATTTTACGATGAATCAGAGAAATTTTTGTTGAATAATTCTTTAAGATGTTATATAAATTATTCTTCAGTGCACATATAATTTCACTGTCAAACGACTCTGATTTCAATTTACATATTTAAAAAAAAAGACATGGTTAGCTTCAATATAAAAAGCTTTTATACTGATTGCAGTTTAACATTTCCACTTTAATTTAAAGTAGAAATTTTATGGATACTGACAGAACATTAGAGAAAGTAGTACAATGAACAGAACTGTTTAAGGTCTACATAAAAGTATGACTGAATCATATAAGTACCAAAATATGAAGCTAAAAAATATTTTGAAGAAAAAGCTACTAAGAGAACAAGTCACATTAATTGAAAATTTTAGCAATCATTAATACTGGCGAACCGGCTGGTCGCCAAAGGCGGCTAGTGGTAAATATATATACATTTATGTATAAAATATAAATAAGATCTTGTAGGTGAAATTCGACAGATGGCGCAAACAAAGAAATGTCTTTAAATGATATTAATAACAAAACTATATTTCCTTCATATTTGTTTTAACTAGCCCTTATATTTGCTATTTGGCTTAGCAAAAAAATTTCATATTTTTTGAAGCGATATTTCGGGAAACAATGTGATCTAGGATCTCTAACATTAGGTCCATGGAGCAGAAAAAAAGTAAGGATCACCCTTAAAGGTAGTTGAAAATTGAGTACTCAGTTTGCCTTTCTATTCATACACGATACACAACGCCTTTGCTCAAGATATAATTCGTTCATTTTGAAGGGCACAAATCTAATCTTCACGCTATCACGTTGTTACAGCATATACGTTCACTGAAAAATTTCTATTATGGCTTTAATATGAGAACAGAATAACATGAGATCATATTTTTATATATTACAAGCTTATTTTCAACTCAGAGGTGTCACTTATATTTGAGAACTAGTTTCTGAAACAATTGTACTTAAAAAAAAAAAAAACAGTACACAGAAGTACTCATTTTTAACAGTGTGTAAAACAATCTGCTCTTGATTCCTTTCTTCTTACTTTGGCCGATCGTCCCAAGCCACTTCGCGAATTGGCCGGACAAAGCCCGAAATCAAGAAAAGATCCGACATTGGCCGGTAAATTTACAGCAACGTTGGCCAGTTCGTGAATTGGCCGGCCAATTCGCGAACTGGTCGATTTCGGGCTTTGGTCGTAACATATATATATAATGCTTTGCCCATGTTATCTTATTAACACGATAAAAAGAGTAAATTTGTTTGGATTTTAAGCGGTTGGAAATATGTTGAAAAAAATGTAAAAACCACAGATGAGTTAGTAGATGGGCCATCTAGCTCAAAGGAGATGGAAATGGTGTGGGGAGGGTCAAAATTATCAATTACCTATAACTTCCTTAACATTGAAGGTATGAAAGTAAATCAAATCAGCTGAGTCAACACTTCATTAAAATGCACAACTTATATATTTAGTTAATATATATATATATATATATATATATATATATATATATATATATATATATATATATATATATATATATATATATAGCTGCAATTGTTTAGAACTTAAGTACCAAAAAGTTATTTTCAAAACCTAATTTTGACTACTTCTAACATCAATAATTTATGTTGACAGTGTTTGAAGAAAAATGACATAAAACTTCTAAATTTATTTAATTTCCATACTTTAAAACTGTTTAAATGTACATGAATTTAAGTTTAAAAGCTTGAATGAAACTAATTGAATAAAAATAAAGGAAAAAGATTTAATGGTAACAGTATGCAAAAATGATCAATTAAAAAAAATTGCAGAAACTGCATGTTTCTTAGATCTACTGCATATATTTCATTATAATCCTTCTCTTGGAAGCAAGAATGTAAGTGAGTTTACTTTATTGCTCATGTTAAAGTTGGAGTATTGTTTTTCGGCCACGATGGGAAAAATTCTAGCCAAATCCATAAAAATAAATACTAAAAACTAATATAATAAGAATTTTTTTTAAAAAAGGGACCCTTTTGTAGCCTTATCGTTGAAAAAATTACAACTTGACACCCTGCTGCCACATACCAACTTCTCTTGTATGGCCATTTCTTCTTTTAAAATAAACCAAATATTTACACAAAAGCAAAAAGTAATTCATTACAAGATCTGACTAATTATTAGGGATATATTTGAAATTCACTCGGTGTTTGTTTATTCGGAAATAGATTTCTTCTTTAATCCCTTCAGGACCAACGAGTGGAGAACGAAGCGCTTTCAGAGGCCCGAGCGCTTCGAAGCGGAGCGTCATCACGGGCCCCCGTAGTTTTCACAGTTAAGCCTAATTTTACAAAAAACTTCACTTTAATGTAATGATTTCAATTTCACAAGTAACGTTTACAATATACTACTACTTAATATGTATTAATATAAAGATTATAAAAATAGAAATGAATGAAATAAGCAAAACACTTAATTTTTAACTATACCCACGAAAACAAATATTATACCCATGAAAACAAAGCTATAAATATAAAAATTTTATAATATTTCACTCTCACCCCCAGCATCAGAAATCTAAACACACTTTCCCTAACGAAAACAAACAAAAAAAAAGCAATCAACAAGAACGCTGTAGTCTCTTTAAATCACACATGAACTTTCAGAGAGTCGTTTATTTATATCAATAAATCTATCAAACCTAGAAACGCAGAATAGAAACCAATGCCTGCTCGCATATGAAGATCAAATGCCATACAATTAGACTGTTAAATATTTCATTCTTTTCACAATGGAAAGGCAAAATAGAACTGATCAAAAACATACAAAATACTATGTAGCTATCCCGAAACTGCAAACAAAAAATTTATCCCTCCTACATAAACCAATAAACATTTCATCCTTTTCCCACTCAGTAAAAATATAAACAAAAACCCAGAGCAAATTAAATCATGGTTCTTTAAATGTCTAATCCTCTCGAAAGATTCGAACACGTTTACATGTTTAAATACACCAGATCAAGTAAAAAATGAAAAAAAAAAGAAAAAGATCAGAACCAAAAGCGCATATTGAAGGTCAACACTCTGTGAGATATACTCCAAACTTATAAAGGACTTCAACCGCCATCTAGTGTTGTTCAAAAATTTAAATAAAACGTTCCAAATAGAAATCGCGACGGCGTGATCGTGAGCCCATAGAAACGAAAAAGCTCATCGCATACTTGATACCGCGGGCCGTGAAGAGAGACTTACGTGATCATTGTCCTCAACGGGTTAAATATGATTAAATATTGTCGGAAAAATTTAATTCATACTTTGCTATCCAAATACTTAGTATGAAACTGATTCTTATAGTAAACAATCAACTTATTAATCGTTTTTCAATTATCTTGCCAACGCATAAAATAGCTTATTGCCCAAATTTTGAATTATATTCGGCAATAATCATTATATGAAGAATAATTTTCATAAAATTCTGCATATTTTGTACAATAAACTTAAGATTTGTTCTTTAAATGCATTATTCAATATTTCGGAGCTTTTCATGGTCTAGTGGTCCTTTGGTTTGAAGTATGTGACGTTACTTAGAGTATACAGCCTTAAAAAAAATAATTGCGGAAGAAATCATGATAGTCTATTAACTATGTTCGTCCATGAGATGCAGGTAAGCCTAAAGTTTACCAGTGGCATGTAGTTAATACATAAGTATCGAAGTATATTAAAGAAGAAAAAAAAAATATCTGACATTATATTCCCATTTGCTCTAATCAATATTTATAACTGAAATATCCAAAACCGGAACAGATAAGATCTTAATTCCAACATTTATTAAGAATAGAAAACGAATTTCCTCTACAATATAATTCAAAAATCAAACAATAAATTTGTATTTTCTATTATAAAACGCTATTGTCTGCATTTAATTGCAAGTAGAAAAATAGAAAACGATAATTAATTTCTTCAGATGTTTAAAATGCAGAAATAAACTTCTAATTCTTGCCAACTGATATAAACCTTTGGCATTTGCTTAAAAACTTCAAAGTTTTTCACTAGCATAAACTTTTTAACAAGCTTATGTTTATATAGCATTTTTATAATATATACTACCGTAATATTATTTAGTTTGTAATATACTGAACTGTGCGACAGCAATAAAATCGTTATCCATGGTTTCTTCAAAATGTGATATTTCATTTATTTTGTCTAAGTATTGAAAGTAATCTACAAACAATAACTTAGTTGATAAAGAATCTACCTTTGCCTCCCTGCTTGCAGAACGGAATGTTTTTTTAAATTGAAAGTTGAAATTATTCAGCAAAAATAAAATACTTTTTATTAAAAGAAATGAAATAGTAAAAAAATAATTCATTGGTTAAAATTTTGATGATTGATGGGTACAACAGATATGTAAGGAATAACAAACAGGCATATCACATATGGATGCATTTAGCTTATCATTTAGAAATAACTAGACTTCATTAACTTTATTTCATACAAATACATTTTAAATTAAGACTTACAAAAATGATTTCCTGGACCTGCATAATGATGCCCTTTATAAGCAGCCATTAAGCCTGGATTTATGCCAATCTGTAAGAAATGGATTTACAGTTAATTTAGAAATAAATAAAACGTATGAACTTTCATGTGAATATAAATGCTTATGGGAAAACAATTTAGATTATCTTCTAGTGCGTAAATTTCAAATTTACCACCTAAATTAGATTTTCAAAACATTTGAAATCAAACAAATAATTGGTTAAGACAATCATTCATTAAGATCACTGCATTCTTTTTAATTGGTAAACAGAATACTTTATGATATTTACTGAGTCATTTGTCAGAATTCCTCACGTACGAGCCAAAATCCACATAAATTATTGAAAAGTACCAACTACCTAAATTAAATGGAGATTGCAAATACCAGATAAGTTATAAATGTATCATGTAAATGCAAAAGTGGCAATTTTTTTCCTAAAGAATTTTATTAAAAATTTTTAATGTATTTGATCTCTTTTGCTACTTGCAACACAAAAATGTTTGAAAACTGGTCTGATCCAATCTTAAAATGAAAGTAAAAATGCGTGTCCTGCAGAACCGACCATCTCCAGAAAGGGATTAAGATAAAAAGCCGGCCATCGTCAAATTCGTCAGGCAGAAACATCATGAAACCATGCAAACCGAAAAATTAATGACGGCACTACGATAAGTTTCGAATTTTCTCTTTCTGAATTACTGTATTTTTGAATAAGTCGAAGATATTCTTTTTATCAGATACAAAAGATTGTCCATCGTTGAAGGGGGGGGGGGGGGGGGGGATCCTGGATCGAACCCTACTCTCGTGGACATGGAGTGGGTGCTCTCTTGATTGTGCCGTCAGGACTTCTAGCGACGTTGGCAAATTACACGTATATAAGCTATGTTTAAAGTTTGAGGACCATTTTCGCGGAATTAGCTGATTATTGCGCTTTAAAATTTTACTGTATGAATACCCTAAACGTATATTATCTATCATACAAAATCCCACCAAGAACTCAATTTTCCAACTAGTGCCTTCCTCTTGTGAGTTAAAATATAAATAATACTTAATAACAAACATCCTTTCCAAGTTTAACCAAAAAATTTTTTTTGCAAGAACAATAATAATAAATTGGTATGAAAAACATAATTAATAATGACCAAAGAATGAATATTTGATGAAAGCTTATTATAGTGTGAAAAATATCAAATTTTGTAGCTTGTTTTGCACTTAGTCAAATACATTTAGATAAACAGAGAAAGGAAATGAATTTCTCATAAAAATAAAATGTTAACAAAATTCTTTCAGAACAAATAATCAAATATACCTCATTAACATGCATTTGAAAAATATTATATTTTTAAAGAAACAATAAACAAGCCAACTTACAATAACAATATCTAGACCATGGCTTAAATGGTCTGGCAGTGACTTCTTCATAACCTCTTCTTCAGGCATTCCATCAAATCTATCCATCCGTTTTCTCTGTTTAAAAGTTTCTGTTATTCTTTCTTGCTTTACACATTTCACACCATCAGGAGTATTAATATATTCATAGCTAAGCAAGATAAAGAAAGAATATTAGATTTCAAGTTTTAACTTACTTAACATTATGAATATGTAAATGAAATATTAACATCCAACCCACATTAACAAAAAAAGAGCTTCTTCTAATTAGCAGAGAACAAACAAACAAAAAAAATAAGTAACTGGAGACAATTTGCAATAACTGAGAACGTATAGTGTTAAGAAATCTATTTATAAGCAAGATTATTTGCAGATTACAATAAATAAGGTTTTATATTAAAAAATTTCAAGTTATATAAAAAAATTAATTTCCAAAAGAAAATAGGAAACATTAACTTTATTTTTAATAACATACTTTCAAATACTTAAAAGATACAAATATCAGAAGATAAAAATTAATTACTTATACTTTTCTGATAAATTATGTTGCATTACATTTTAACTAAAGTATCAAACTAATTTTCAAATAAGTTAACTAAAAAAAATGTATCGTTTCTAGCACTAACTTGATTATCTACATGAAAGGGATGTTAGTTATCACACAATAGGTATGGTTGAGGGGATTAAGTTCACGACACTTTTTCAGTTTTGTTTTAGAAGATTCAACTCCTCCATCAATATACCAATACTAATTTTAAGAAAATATCAAAAATATAAGCATTATGAAAATTCCAATAAAAACTATTTCTGAAACAATCTAAAAAAAACTAAAATTATTTCTGAATCAAACTAAAAAACGCACAGTTGTATTTAGAGAGCGCTACTGCTGCTACTACTAAAACACAGATGAACATAACCAAAATAGTAAAAATAAAAAGGAATGAAAATAGAATCAAAAGTACAATCAAAAATAAATAAAATTAATTTATTTTTTATTGTACTTTTGATTCTATTTTTATTCCTTTTTATTTTTACTATTTTGGTTAATACTAATTTTAAAATATATCTAAAATTTGTTAAAAAGACATTTGAAAACCTTCCAATATGCCAACATGACGTGTTTCGTTGAATACTTCCATGAAGTTTTATATATATATACAACGTGCCCCAAAAAAGTGGTGCAAGCGTTTATTTCCTCATCTACTGAAATTAGACAAAGTACTTCCAACTACAAAGTTTCATCAATAAGGTGCTCAAATGTATGAAAATACCTTGGCTTCTGTAGAGAAAGATATTAAAAAGATACAAAAATTAAATTTTTAAACGGCCCCCATAGAATAAAGTGTCAATGGGTAAATTCTTTTCTTATTTTTTTCTTAGATATTAAAAAGAAAATTTACCGATTTAGATCCTTTTTCCATTCCTTTGACCTTTGCTGTAATTTTCAGGGGTATTATACATATCACAGAACATAATTAAATGGGAGAACCAGAAAACAAAACTTTCATTAATTAAAAAGAAATTATCAGATAAAACATTAGTTGAAGTGCTAAAAAATTGCTTAAAATAAGAATTCAATTTGTATAGATATAAATTTTCGATATCTATATACACATGCATTATTTAAAAACTTGCACGTACGCGAACAAGTTCATCTCTTGTGTCTTTAAGACTTTTTGAATCCGTTGACTAAGATCTACAGCCACAGTCAAAACTAATTCATCCCTTACTTCATACATAATGTCAATCAAAATTAACTGGCTAAATAAAATGCCATCAAATAAGACATATTCGGTTACAATTCAGCATATAGTTGAACAAAATGGAAAAAACCAAAGAATTTCTAAAAATGTCACACCATACATTCATATAGAAAGATAGCCGATTTGATGACCAGCAGGTTCACTGAGAATAATGATAGCTTAAATGTTTAAATATATATTTTGCGTAACTTGGTATTAATATATTCGTCGTTAAGATATTTTTAAGCTTCAAATTGTGATACATAATCCATACTTAGAAGCCTTATGTCATTATGTTCAATTTACAATGCATTTCCTTTATGTTTTGTCAGTTTCCTTAAAAATCGTAAAAAATGGATACACATGTTAACAATGTAACCTAATTTCTACCCTAAAAAATGTGAAATTTGACATATTTTGCTTTATATTAATTGTATTTTAAATATAAATTGAAATTGCTTACTGATTCAATAGACATTTCATTAAACATATCGCTTGCTTTTCGGAAATCTATTTTGCTAATAATAATTTGTTTTAAGAACAGGATAATAATTCGTATTGCAAAACATAAAACCAAAAAATATCTGCAGCTTTAATAGCGACTTTTATCAACAACTTTGATCTTCTTCCAGAATTAAACTCTTTTGTACCGTCTTTCGTAATACATTTTATCCTAGAATGCATGACTTTTCATTTTTTAAAGAGAAAAAAATACATGTGTTTTGAATAGCTCCATATAATTTAGGAGAATAATTTTCAAAATTTTAGTTTATTTTTTCTGGTGAAATTTTAACAAAATAATTGAAATGTGCCAATTGGCTACATTGTGACAAAAAATAAAAATCTCTTTTTACGAATATATTTTTTACAATGGAAATAAAATATTTTGATAGTAATTTTAATGGTAAATTTATTCATACAAAAGACACCTTGGAACTTTTCTAAGTGTCCAGTTTAAATCTAAATTATGTCAAATGGTCTAGTCAGCAGAGTGCCAACCCAAATATGTACAAGCACACATTCATATTTATTGTAAATAAAGATAACTGTAGACACTGATGATGATCCTGTTGTACGAAGAATGAATATTTACAGTTACAGAAGTTATAGTTTTAAAGATTAATATTTCTATCTCAATTAAAACAACAATCATCAGTTCAAAGTGCATTCTTCAGAAAAGAAAGATTTGATTTTATCTAAATTGGGGCACATAGTAAAATTCCAGATGATAATCGTGTAATTGTCCATGTAACTGTTGCAGTCATGGACTCTACTAATGCTGTTAAAAATGCCAGTTATTACATTGGAATATTCTTTAAACTGTCGGTTTTGACCAGGGTAACTTGAAAAATAAGCAGAAATGTCAATTTCTGCTTTACATGTATAACGCCTCATCCATCCCATTTCTCTCCAAAAAGGAAAGGAAAGATAACTGTAGTTTGTAATCATTGAACCATTTTATAAAAATACTCCCTAGAAGAATATCAGGAATTTGGAAAATGACACTTGTACTCTTCCACAACTACGCCGGCATTATGATTATGTGCAGCATAAATCGTCAGCATATCTAACCATTCCTTGTTACTGAATTTTAGAAAATACACAAGTCCCAACAAAGAATTTTATTTTCTTACTAGGCATTCTAGTACTTATCTCAGACATTTTAAATGTCCAAATTCTCAACTCTTTCTTCCTTTCTTTATAAAGCCATAGTTGTAATTCTCGCACAATCAAAGTGCATGATTAGCAAATTCACATTATAAGTGATTAGTAATTTCTTCGAAATCATGACGACTGAATCATGTCCTACTATAGAAATATCTGTACATGACAATTTTTCTGTTTTGAATAAATTCGCAATATTGAAATAAATGCTTTCATCTTAATGTGTGGTTAATCCCTTTAAAAATAAGTATATTTCTGTAAATTTTCCAGATAGAAAGGTTAAGCTTTGTGTGTGAGCAAAGACAAATGTAAAAGAAACCTTCACTAATTTACAATTTTTCGCAATGGAGGACGTATAAAAATCACTTACTTTAACTTTTTACGAACAACCTCTACAGAAACCAAAGTATTTTCATATTATTGTTCTACCTTATTTAATGAAACTTTTTAACTGGCGTTTAAATTATTTTTTAAAAGACGACATCATTTCGATTAATTAGTATGATGTAAGTATACTAAACCATCGAAGATTCTATAAAGAACAGTCGATCAACACCCGCTGCAGCCATCCACTCCCATACCATCACAGTTTCCTCCTCCATGTTTTGCAGTTTTTCTCGTATTTTCTGGATTTCTTTATTAGAGTTTCGCCACACTTTTATCTTTCCAATCGATGAAAAAAATTGAATTTTGACTCATCGGTGAAAGTACGTTTTTCCAGAAGATAGATGTTTCTTTTTTGTATACTTTGCTAAATTTTGCTTTGAGAATTGGAATTTTGGATTGGAAATTTTCGCTAGTAAGCAGTTGTTTTCTATACTTGGAATGAACAGTAGCGAGCTATCTTATTATTATTATTGTTTGCTTTTATAAAAATAGAAAGAATGTTTCCTCAAGATGATGGTAACACAGAACTTGCCATCAAAATTCTTCGTTCTTTACTGGTAAAATGGAATTCACAATGGCCATTCACTGTAAAATAAAATTTCTGTTCTTGAAAAACCATTTTTCTGTATCTTTAAGGAATGTTGGCAACTTTGTTTTTAAAGAAGATTGGCCATCAAGTTTTAAAGTCAGTTACATCTCAGAGTATGACATTGTTACTTTGAATTTACTAGCACTTTTACAGTAATCCACATATTTAGGAAGTCAATCTTTAGGTAATCAGTGGATGCATTGTAGAAAAAATAAGAGACCCATTCTAGCAGCAGACCTGTTCTCACAATGAACATTGAAATGAGATGCATCAAAAATTATTTTAACATATGGAATAAATTTTTTTCCTATGGAATATACAAATCGATGGTAAAAAGGTTATGAAACCACCAAAAGAAGAATATCCGAAAAAATCGGAGATGACACCTTTACAAAATGAACCATTCAATTAACCCCGCTGTTCTGCTCACATTTACTTTGCAAATATAATGCTCGAGTTAATGTGGCCCGAACATTCAATAACAATTTCAGCAACCTATGTTCATCCCATTTTCAGAAAATTAGTATGTTCTGAGATAAATAAAAGTTTAACAGAATAAACATAATATAATTGAAAAAGAATACAATTAACATCTGAATATAAAGCCTATGCACCTGAAATCAAAATGGAATTTGAACATATTTTAAATTTTTTTTAAATCCATTAAATTTTCAATTTTGACAAAATATGCTCCATGGATCTTGCAGACATGTTTTTATAATTCTTGCACAGTTTATTTCATTTATTATGATTGTTTGATGGGCACAGACTGAAATGTGCACATTTGTTACAGCAGAATTACAATTGCAAATTAACAATAGATATTCATGATAAACTACTCTGTCTTTTACCTTGTAATCTCTTGATAATACTAAGCAGGTCTTCAATTTTATGATTAGAACTAATTTTTCTATTAAACAGCCTTTTTGTCAAGTTGTTTTCAATTTATTTAGATGTCCAAAGAATAAATACATTATAAGCAAAACTATTAAAAGAATTATTATAAAAACACCTTATTCAGTATTTCTTTTTCTTTTACAAGTATATGTATTCATAAGGTAATCAAGATTATACACAGCTACTTTAATGGTTTTGTTATTTAATATCATATCTCAGTTTTTATATGGTCTCCTACTAATAGAATTATCATGGATATTGCATTCAGAAAAGTGATGTTCTTTTTTTTTAATGAAATTCACAGCAATTGCATCAAATGCAAAATAAATTTTGCCTCTTTGCTTGTTATTCAATTAAGAAAGTCAGCTTTATTTTTTCTGATAGTACCAAGCATAATAATTTTTTAAAGAAGAAATTGATGCAATTTTAACTAATAATGTACTATAAATATGTGCTTTTAGAATACTGTGTCCTCTAAGTTTACATGTCAGGTCACTTACTTGTCTTTTTTGACAATTCTCAGAATAAATATGAGCCTTTAGAGCATAATTTTTACTCTCGCGTAGAGCTAATATTTTAATTTTACACAAAGATGGGTTTGGCATATACTATTCACTGGCAATGAAAAGAACTAACTTTTTGTCCAAAATTTGTTACATCTTCAAAAAATTTTTTAATCATTCCTTCCCCCCAAATTTCCTGAGTGGGAAAAAGTTAATGTGTGTAACTTTTCTTCATGATGAATTAATTTATTATCAAGATAAATACTATGCAGGAACTCATTTTTATTTTCCGTAATTCAATAAATAATATACTGTAATCTAATTATATTCTAAGTACAGTCAAGAGAAAATATATTTTTATCCTTTCTAATTAAATTAGTATATAGTGCATGATTTTAAGTATAGGGTCATTCCATAAAAATAGTCACCTTTTACATCTGCATAAAATTTTACTGTAATCGTAATTATAATACATTTTTTTTTCAGTAGAAAGTTTTTTCTAGTTTCTGGATCTGACAATACAATTTTCCAATAGTGATTTCAATTTTATTTTTAAAAGAGCACATATATTTGAGTGCTTTTATATTATTGTAAGATTATATTTTCTTCTTAGCTTGCAATTTTTTTTATAAAGTTATTTCCAGTTTTCCTGTTCAATAAATACATTTATTTGAAGATTGTACAGCTAACAGCACATCAAAAAAAAAAAAAACAATTTCTGAATATATTAAGAAATAATTATATTTTTCTCAACAAATTTTTACTCAGTTGTTCTTTGTTACATTAATTACAAGATTCTTTATTTTCTCTATTAAATTACAGATAGTATTTCTAGAATTTTTATTTTGTAAATTTTCTTAACTTGTTAGCTAACTTATATTAATCATTTAAAATTATTTATTCAGTTCTGTTTATAATGATTTAGAGATATGGTTAATATAATTCATCAAATATGATTAAAGTAAAAATATTATTGCTATGCTAGTAACATTTATCTCTCTTTCAAATAACTTTGCTCTTATAGCATTGCAAAAAGTATTGCTAATATATTTAAAAAAATTAAACTCCTTTTTAGAAAAAATCAAACTGGTAGGAGCAAGTGCAGCAGAGGGAGGGGGAGAGAGAGAAAGGGCTGCATTAAACAAAGTAAAGCAAAAAAATTTGAAGATAAAATTTTAAAAAAATTAATGGAAAAAGAGCTTTAAAACTAGATAAATGGGATAAAACAAGTGAAAAGGAAATTGAAACAACAAAAGTGAGAATAAGACAGATGGGAGTCGGAGTCTGTTGTAAGCCAACAACCGACTTCTAGAGCATTTTCATTACCACAAGCATTAGGTAAAGAAATAAAATAAGTTAAGCAGTCTTTGTCTTCTAATTCAAGGAAAAAGTAAACAGTTGTAAAAAAAAACTGGTTCAAACACATGACTCTTTATTCCAAATACTAAATTCAAGAAGAATGGTTTTTCCAAAGATGCTACTGAGCAAGAGAAAAATTTTTAATATAAAGTTGATGAATCAAGACAATTTCATAGAACAAAAAAGACAAAGTTCATTCAAAATATAAAAATCAATAAAAAAGCAATTTTGCAGAAGTCTCTGTTACTGTACTAGTTAAAAGATACATTTCAGTTAATTAAAATTGGTCATCCCAATATTAAAACTGAATTCTGTTAGATCAGCAAGTTTGCTAGTGCTCATATTTTGACAATTTCACTTTCTTTTTAAAAATGTGCCAATGGAAAAAGAACAATATTAAAGTTCCAGTGACTTAGTTGCTGACAACAAATATAGTACTAACAGAATGAAAATAAACTACTGCAACTGTTCAATGAAAATTAGAAAATTAATTGAAAAAGAATTGGATTTAGATGTAGAATAAGTATGTATAAATCAGTAGAACATAAGAAAATTCAAAGAAAATATTCTTGAAATCAACTATTTCATTAAAAAGTCGATTTTGCATTTAACAACCCCTTGAATTGCATTCATAATATGTTGTATCAAACAAGAGAATTAAAAAAAGCAAAAAGATAGTTTAACATGTGAACAGTAGTAAATGCCAATTTACTCCTTCCAAATCTATAAAATAAAATGTCAAATTTAATGAAATGATGGTTGGCTACTGGAGGCAAATCAAGACTTATTAGTGATTATATACATTGTACTAACAGATTTTAAACATGCTGTTCCTGGTGAAAATTTCAAATAAAATTCTATGCAAACATATCTGATTGCTGTTTTCTAATGCAACATTTTATGAGGGGAACTTCACCACTACATATCATGTGAAAAGGTCCAAGAAAAAATATGTAGGATGAATAATAGAATATCATGCAAATTCAGAAATGTACAAAATAAAATTTTTGCAAGAAATTGACTTAAGCTTTAAATGGCCAAATATTAATGATGTTCAAATGGTTCAGAAAAATTCGTTTTGTCAGGACCTACTGATCATGTAGAAATTTGTCATTATACATCAAATGTGAAACTAGAAAAGGCATTAATGTCTCCTATAAAAATTTTAAGAAAGGGCTTCATTTGTATTAAAATTGGTTTACATCAATTCTTCATTTTTAAATGTTTCATTACTGATGGTCCAATAGTTACATTATGTTAATCATACCATTGAAATAATAAAGATATCAATAAATAATTATTGTTGATTATTAATCAATCCAAAACTAATCTTAGTACAAACTTAACATTACCATGTATTACTATTAATTACATGTTTTTTTATTATAAAAAAACCTGTAATTAACAGTAATACATTAAAAAAAACTAATATTAAACTATTATTTATGTGGTAACCATATAGTTACATAATTCACAAATTAACAAAAATTTAATTAATTTGTTTAAATTATTATCATTGAAAATAATTTCTGCATAGATATGTTATACTGATTTATGTTATATAAAATATAAGAATAAAAAGGTTTTCTCAGAGATTATTACAGAATATTTCATCATATTATAGCTTGTTAAAATATTTCCAAAGTTAGTCACAATAGAATGGCCCTACAGATGAGAAAAAGTAGTACCAGGTTATTTGACCCACATGATACATTGATAGAATTTGAAAAAACATATATATGTGCCCCGTTAACAGATTTTTTTTTTTTGAATTTGCATAATAAAACAAAATTAACTTCAATCAGTCCTGAACTGAAGAAAATGTTAGATAAACATATACAAATAAAATGAAAAGTGAAAGAGCATATGGAAAAAAAAAGTAAAGATATGCAGACAATATGTAACTTATACAGGAAGAGGGGTACAGATAAAATGAATAGAACAGACCTTTAAAGTAAAAATAGCTAATATGGTTTAGAATCCTGAGCTTGACAAGAAGGGAAGGGGAACACTTAATCATTTCATATATAAAATAAATATTACTAATGAAACTTCAGAATATATCTATTTAAGAGATTTTACATTACTGTTCATATTCACAATTTCATAAATAACAGTAATTATTGTTATCAATCGTTCATTGTCAATATATGCATATGTAAAACATTTTTTGTTTTAAAAAATAACCACACATGGAGTTCAACAGTATTTTTTATTCATAATCAAATTTTCGCAAATATACATATGCCATAGTTTAATTTTAATTCATAATCAAGATTTCCTTATAGCAGTCATAACCAGAAGTCTGAAGAGGAAGATAGGAAGCAAGAAAAAGAGACTGTGAAAAAGTATTTTGAACTTCTATAGTTTTAAGGAATTTGCTGATACAATGATTTGGGTTTGACCCAAATTAAGAGTCATCATGAGAAAATAAAAGCCTATGGAACCCAGAAGTTAAATTAAAGCTAGAGTTCAATTGATTATAAAAAAATTTTTAATTAATAAAACTGCATACGTATTTTCAGGAACATTTTCTTTTTAATAATAATATGTTTTAATATTTGCAACCACAAATTCCTTTATACTTTCCTTTTTCAACATATTTAAGCAGGTGGGAAAAAATGAAATTCAAGATCTGTCTAAATGCTTGTAAAAAAAATTTTATAATTAAGAATTTTTTTAACTACTTCTATGAAAGAAAGTACCAATATTATATGAATCTCCATAAAAATTATTCTGCTACAAGATTTATAAAAAAGATAAGTAAAAAGAATTTAGCCCTAACTGTCCAGTTCTTGAAATTTAACTAAAAGATGTGCTCATCTAGATAGGTTATTAGTCTGTTCACAATATCTTAGATATGATTATCATAGATTAACTAATAAAACTGGCAGTAAAAAATTTCATATATATTGGCAGAAAATTAAAAAATGATTTTAAAATTATTTGTAGTATATTTTAGATGTAAATATATAATATAGTTAAATTTTTGTTTCCGTATAGTGGGATCTTGTCTATCTATTATATTCATGAATACTCGAATAAAAAATCATTACTAAAATCAGTTTGAAATAAATATGATTCACTAATAAAAAGAAATCATGCATATTCTCTAAGCAATTCTGCTATAAAAATATCTTTAAAAATTTATACATTCAAAGTGATTTATCAACAAACACATAGACAAGTAAGGGAGAGATCTTAGTTTGAAAGAGAAAGGCGACTTTCTAAATCAAAAATATATGTTACTCAAAATAAATTTATAAACTTGAATATGCTTGAAGTAAAATATCTCTCTCAAAATCTTCTGATATATATATATATATATATATATTTAATTTGCAAGAAACTTGTAACATATAACTTGAAGTAAAACAATTAGATAAAAGAAGAGAGGAACTTTACCACACGAGGTGCTCCAAATGAACTAACCATTCACAATACAACAAAATTCGAACTCTTTTATTTTATATGCCAATATTATAGTTCATTGGCAGGAGGAAGGGAAGAAAGAGAGAAACCAATACACATGAAGTCTACCATAGTTATTAAATTTTTTTCTCTGAAATTAATAAATATAAAATTCTCCATGATATGATTATTAATAACCACTGAATGGTGGCAACAATTGCAAATTCTGAAGAAATATAATGAAGAAACTTTACAGTAGATTAATATTAAGTAGTCCTTTAGAAGACTATTTTCAAATAAATAAATAAATATAATGGGTTTTGCTGCTTTATCAAAAATTAAAATCTTATTCGGGACAATTCCTTAAAAACTTACAGAGGAACAAAAGAAATATTATAAAATTTATTTACCTGATTCCATTTGGTTCTTTCTTCTTTCTTCCTCTTTTTTTAGGCTGAGGTGGAATATCATCATAGTCTTCATACTGATAAGGATCATGTTTCACAGTTTGTCCTAATGTTTCAAAAACCTGTTCATCAGCTGGTCTTTCTTCCAGCCTTTCATTACTATCCATAGGATAACCACTATCAGAATTGATTGGTTTTCCTTTGTAAGAGGAACTATCGACATTTTCTTCACCTGAGAAAAACATTGACGATCCAATGCTATAGTCCAGAGGTTCTTGACTTGTACTGCTAGATGTGAGGTACGTATAGTGATTGTACTGGTCTTCAGGTGACCATTGCCAATCTTCATTGTGCCCATAAAGAGTTGATGTTGACAATGGTCCCAAATATGAATATTCTGATGTATGGGAAGGTGATGACATTTTAAAATATTATTTCCTTCAAATAAGAGAGAAAGGGGGAAAAAAGATAATAAGGAATCAATTCAGTAACTTGCAGATCATACAATTTGAAAAGCTTAAGATACTATTTAATATAAACTATATTTTCTTATACATGCACACTCTGATAAATTAATTTTATGTATACAAATTAATGATGTACATTTATAATATTAAAAAAAACATAGTATCTTGCAAGCAGAGATATATTACTCCTAAACAATGATTTATAGGCTTAATGATACAAAAGTAACATTAGATATTGCTGTATCAAACATATGGTTAAATCTGAAATTTGGAATTCTTATTTGGAATCAGTAATTGTTAATTTATAATAAAGAACATAGTATACATATGATTTATTCTGTGTTAAAAATTTATTCAAAAATAATTCCAAATAAAGAAACCTCAATAGGTTTTAACAAAAAATTCAAATTTATAAAAAGTAACATCAGTCCATATGAGTATAAGTGTTGTTCAATTTTAAAAATTAACAGATAAAGCTTATACAATGCATTTTCTTTATAATTTACAATAGTGTTTTATTTTTAACTAATTAAAAAATTAAGTATATGTTTGTTACAATCACAGGACATTTAATTAAAAGTTGCATCACTAAAATTGAGAAGTTTCCTAATATAATAAAATGAGACAATTTTTTCTCTGTCTGATTTCAGATAGGATGTAAATCTTTTAAATAAATTATAAAAAAAGGTAGATAATAAATAACATTAATTTTTTAATATATATTAAATACTATTTGAAACTAAACAAACAGAAATTCTGACAGTCAATTATAAAACAGTAATGAGAAATTAAAAATGATCTTATAAATAATCATCTTCTATAACATTTCAGCTTTTTAGAAAAATTTTGCCCTACAATTTAAAAAAAAAAAATCACTTTTTTCCATCCTGTAAAACAAATTAAGTTTAGCTTAAAATTATATAGCCTACAAAAATAAGAATTACATCTATATACACTTTGATACCTACTGGCATCTTTGATTAAATTCTTCTTAATTTGATTTCTTATTCATTACTATTAAAATAATTTTATCATTACTCCAAAATCAAAACTCAGGCTAATTTTATAACTGCTGAATATTTTTATTTGCATGCCATTAAGCTGAAGGGGGAAAAAATTATCAGGTCAAATTTTATATACATGTCTTATTGACATAAGTTTTAAAGACATGATTTTAAAAGATACATATGGAATCTTAAATATAATTTCAATTAAAAAAGTAATTATGGCCAGAAATTTTTAAAAAGCACAATTCAAACAATCATACTACTTTTAATACATTTTGAAACAGAATTAGAAAAGAATTAAAGTCATAAACTTACAAAAGTTATTCTAATTACAAAATGTATTTCCCATAAAATAAGAACAAAAATAAAGAAAATTAACTTTAAGAAAATATTTTACTGTAATCTGAAATTTATATAAGCGATTACAAATATTGTAATTAATTCAAAATTTTATTATTTACAAAAAATTTAATTAATTTCCCCCAGGGGAAAATATTAAACAAATAAAATTAAAACTAACCTGACAAAATGTTTAAAAAATTTAAGAATTCGACAAAAAAAATCGGAAGACGAGAAAAAAAATCGATATAAATTTTTCAAACTGTTTAAAAAGCAATCAATTGCTAAGAAATTATGCATTCATTCGACTGGCAAAAATAAATTTTAATTAAAATGTCATATATGTAATTCAAAAACGTATTTCAAACACATCACTAGTTCACAGAACGAAACAGTGACACTTCAAAAAAAGCGATCATAAAAAAAGTAAACAGACTCAATGCTATTTGCATGCATGAAAAAACTAAAAAACAACAGAAGAACCACATGGCCGTCTTGAAACATATTTCCCAATTGCCGAATTAAAATTAAGATTATGCTTCAAAAAGAAACTCATGACACTCCTACGTTATGAAAGCGATCAATATATTCAAAAATGCATCCCATCATTTAAAAATTAAAAAAATAATTATTAAATAATATTTTTTAAACTTTAAAACAACAGGATAATTATCGTAAGCATGCTCGGATTTCTCTCGATTTCATAAAAATGTAAGCATGTTGTAGAATTCCAGATCATTTGTCATCAAACATCACATTGTCGAATTTTTGCAGTAATATTGATTGAAACTAACGATATGAATGTGCAAATTGGAATAAATTTTGAAGCATTTAAATAATATGAAAATAACAATAAATAATTACCTTTTCAAAAACCGCAAAGCAACATGATAGAAATGTGAAGTTCTTTAAACGTAAACATCTCGCGTGAGATGCAATCGAATAATTTTTACGGCAAAAATCAAATACAATAACGAAAATTAAGTAATAATGAACTAAGCAGTGGCGCTACTCAGTTCACAACAAGAACAAAGCAGGAAGATTGCCAGATTTAAAAGCCGGTGTCAGAAAACTGTGAACAGTAAATATAAAATGAAATATGTATGAGCCTAGAATACATTTCATTTGTAATAACAATTGCTCAAATTCAGCATTTACATAATTAGATTCAATTAAAAATTCATCAATGTTATATGAAAATTTGGAGATAAATGAAGCAGTTTTAAAAAATCCTTACTTATTTCAGAGTGTTTAATATAGATATTATTGTGTAGTTTCGTTTTCGTCAATGCATGAAACATGTCACAAAAACATTTAAATCTGAAATTCTTGAAATAAGAGATATTCAAATTGAAATTAAACAATATTGCTTATAATTGTGGCTTAAGTCTGAGCGAGATAGATGTAATTATACGCAATTGTTATTCTAGGAATTCTTATTTTACTTCCGCATAATGTTACAGCGATGATTGCCTGCATTTTTTTTTATTAAATTTCAAAACAGATATCTTAAAAACCAGAAAACCTATAAGTGGTGCTTTTTTAAAAAAAATTTAAATTGTGGGATTGAACATAGAATAACTTTTGCAAACTCTCAACTATGCAGCTCTAGCATGATATGAAACGAAACAAATTCAAAAATTCTTGTTTGATTTGATTCTTCTTCCCACATTGATTTATAGCAGATGCCTTTTTAAACTTTAAATTATTTGCCATTGGAAGTTCTCAACTGAAGAAAATTATCGTTAAATGTATACACACATCTTGTGTTATGGCTTATCCTATCTGGTAGGCAGTAAAATCAAACTAGGTCCATGACTAATGTACGAGTCATGATAAAAGGGCTTAAAATGCAACTTCAAGAAGCATAATGGAATGACCTAGCATAGCATAATGGAATGACCTTCACGCTGTGGGTGACCCTACCAGAAGTACGACGTACTTCGTCCATTCCGCCCAGGAACACTCGCCCGCCGTGATGAGGCAGCAATGCAGGTCTTTAGGGGAGATACACACATCTTAATATAATCCAGTACCAAAGCAACGGAATAGGAGGCAAGGGCTTGGACATTAGAGTCTCAAAGAAATCAATAGAAACCAAGTAAATGTAATAATTTGATTTTTTTTTTCAGACTACATATTGCAAGAGATGAAGGTAATATTATAAACCAAATGCAATTTAACTTTACCAAGGTACTAGTAACATTTATAGGCTCCTTTTGATGTTCATTTTGGGCTTAAAATCTTGGACAGAAAGTGGGGATATCTTCTTAAAAAATAGAAAGGGGCACGGTACAGCTTCAAGAATTTTTGGCATTAGTCATTTCTGTGCGTAAATACATTTAATTGTTTGTCGAAACTGTCGAAGTAGAAAATGGGTTGGGGAATATTAGAATAAACAATTTTATAGTCTGTCCCATATAGCACATTATGCTATATAGAATAGTATATTGTAAAATTTTGAAAAAGAATACTGTTTTACAATATTGAAACAGTGTCAAATATAAGACTTTTGTCATATTAATCCGTATTATGTTCCTTTAATGTTAGTTTCCAATACTGTGCAATCTAATCTTCCGGTATTGTACAAATTAGTTCCTAGTACTATAAATTTTCTTAAAATTCTATAAAATTACCTATTAGAGTGTAAAAAAGTTCACTTACTTTATGCAGCATTTGTTTTAACCAAAATGCACTTAGCTTATGTTTTCTACTCCCCTTAAGATTCGAACCTGAAAGATCTAGGTTAGCGAACGGCTCCTTATCCGATACGCCTTCGTGCCTTTGAAAAGTAGCTGATGGTTATGGTAATTGCTCTTTTAATTAACGACATTTTTTTTCACCACCTCTAGTTAAGAATGCGTTTAAAGTCAAAGAAAGAATAATTTCACTCGTAACTGAGATTTGCTATTAAAATAAATTGTATAAATTAGATTCAAAAGTAATAGCGTTTAAACAAGCGGGACTTTAAATAGATGAAATTAAAGTTTAAAAGATGAAATAAAGTTTCCTGTAAAACAGGAGTTGTTCATCAGTTTTAATAGTTTGTTTACACTTAATAATTTTAGCATGTTTTATGGATGGTAAAAGTTGGAAAGGTGAATTTTTCAAAAGCAAATTTTTTAAATATTTGAACGTAGTTCTCTTTCATTTTACTCCTTTTAGTTTTCTTCCTTTAATTTTCTTTTATTTTCTAACATTAATTTATTTTACTTTAAATAAATAAAGGTAGAGCTATGATATTTTATTAAAAATCATGTTTTTAAAACCAGGATAAAGCAGGAAGTCAAAATATCTACAAATGCGCCCAAAGTGCCCGATCACTTCCGGTTAAACACGTAAAAATGAGTAATAAAATATCATTTTGCTAAATGCAGAATTTACAGTAGTGACATCATACCGTTATTCAAGTTCGGTAAATGTAGGAATTATAATATAGTTTTCTCATTGTTTCAAGCTGTTCGATGTAGAATTTTCAATACTATTCTACAGTATCGTACAGTAGTCAACAAAAATAATGGATTACTTCGGTAATTTCTTATTTATAATCTCCTCTTCACAAAACTGATGTCGATGGGAATGGCTCCAGAGGACAAATGTGTTTAGATAGATAGATACATTCATTAACTACTCTAATGAGCATAGTTAATTAATTAGTATTTCGAATTAATTAACTATTTAACAAATGAAACTAACAATTAATTTATTAACTCGAAATTTTCCCATTACGTGCCTAACAATTTTTTTCGAATAGTCAATTGTTCGTCATGAAAATAGCATCTAAAAATTTTTGTAAGCTTCTAGTAAAAATTTCAAGAGTTACAAAGTTTTGAAAAATGACGTTATGAATGCAAAGGCGTTTTACAATGTTAAATGAATCGTAAAAACTGTTGGGAACATTATGGAAATCATAATATGTTTCTAAATATTTTTTTATTCGTTTGAAGAATTTAATTTTACGACACAAAGAAATAAAATAAATTTTTAAATTGAAGAAAAAATTGCGAATTCTTAAAAGCAGCTGTGATAAAAAAAGATATTTGCAAAATAAGGAAATTTTTATATTTCAGCACAGCTGGGATATTAAAATATCGGAATCCTAAAAAAATAACATCTGTTTCTCAACACTCTGTTTAAATATATTAAAAATACTGAAAGTAGAGGTTTTTATTTTTAATTTTTTGACTTCAGGATGTTTCGAAAATATAAAATTTGATATTGCTGTGTCTGTAACTTTGAATATATATTTAAAAAAGAGCCTAATTCAAGCAAAATCTTTACCAAATAGTTAATATAAATAAAATTGTTTCATTTATAACCTTGTCACTTCGCTTTATCATGAAATCTCTTTAGTTAAAATTCTCAATGAAGGAAAAAAAATGGGGAAAATGGGGGAAAACCCCCCTGATATTTATAGAACCATTATTTTAAAAGCTGTTTCCAAAGGATGTTACAAGTTTTTAAGAAATATTCTCGGATTCCCTCTACCTAGTATTTCAACTTTGAAAAGAATAGATAAAAAATTCATTTATACATCAATGTGCTAGATCGTATGATGTTTCAGTATTCTTAAAATTTTTCTCCATAGCAGCGAATTTGTGTCCTGTGTTTTGATGAAATGATAGCAGAATTTTATACGATCAGGAGGAAGACAACATTATGGATCCTCATTTGAATGGCCAAGTTATAACATCTATTCAAGAACATGGATTGTCACATAGGGTTAAAAGTGGCACCCAAAACCAACAAAATTTAAAGAGTGCAGCTAAAGAGGGAGAAGAAGTGGAATGATTCTTACTGTCAGTCTTCTAAAATGTGACAAGAATTTTGTCCTAATCAAAAGTATTTAATATACGCTTTCTTAAAAGTTATTCTATTTAGTTAATTAATTTCTTAAAAGTTATCATAATCTTTCATCATACAGCTATGATATTTAAAAACGCAGTCTGCAATTATTGCAATGAAAAATCAACTCAGTAGAAAGGTGATGCATTTACAAACAGTTTGTCAGGACCATGATGTTAAACGAGGGCATGTGACGCACGCAAAATGCGTTGAGTCAGCTCCCAAAAAGAAGGAAGGAAATCACTCGCATTTTTAAACATTGATAATATTGGTAATTGATAATATTCCACTAACATCAGAGAAAGAGACCGTTAGGGTGGTCCTGATGTACTTGTTGGAGAAGGCATCATAATGAATGGAAGAAAAAAAATCCACGTTTATCAGGGATCATTTCTATGATGAAGTTATTCTCCCCAATGTGAGTCTGTTCTAAGACACCATAAGTCCAAACTTTGTGTTTATGGGAAATAAACAACTACGACACAGTTCTCTTGTTGTTCAGGAACTTCTAAAAAGTGAGGATATATATCGAATGAATTGTTCAATGTTCCTCTCGATTTAAATCCAACTGAACATATTTAAGATGCTTTGAGAAAATGTCGTGGCGCGATCGTATTTTCTGGAGACCAACAAACAACTAATATAGATGCTCATTGAGATATGGGCACTCTTGCCTTATGAGTTGCTGGATAATGTTATTTTGAGTATGAACAAACGGTACCACGCCAGCATTTCAGTTAGAAGAGGCCATAGCCTTTACCAAGGGACATTTGTTTGTTATTCTCCTTCTTGTCCTGCCATTATGTATTACCACCGCCAATCTGGCAATAAAGCCCTTTTCTGCTTCGTTTTCTAGTATAAGCGTCTTATTCATGTTTTCCTACTAAACAATTTTCGTCCTTTAAATATTACATTTTGCCTTTGTAGAATGAATTTCATGTCTTTAAGTTTACGCTTTGCAGAATTACAGCAAAATCAGAATAGCTGCCTAAATTTTATACACTAATGTATATGTGTGTATGAAAATGTTAATTCATGAATTATGTTTGTGATATATACGTATACAATTCAATTACAAAGGGACAGTTAGAAAACGTTCCAAAGTATAAATGTAAGATAGGTGCGATAAAATAAAATTTATAAAAACAAAGCTATTTTGGTTTATGTTTATTCAAAATTATAAATAAGTTTTAAAAGGGCTCTCAAAAGAAGGTTGATTTGGTTTGAAGTTAGATCAAGTAAATGAAACATTATTGTTTAAATGAATGCATTTATATAATCTCAAGAAAGATTATTCCTAACCCTTCTGTTCCTCAATAATGGTCCACTATTTAAACAAGAAGCGGATTCTTACTTTCAAAGTTTATTGGCTTTGAATTAATTATTTCACTATTTCTTGAATAAAGGTTTTATCAAAAATGATGGATTACAGGGTTTTATTCGAATTTTCTGTTAAATATTCCAAGTTTTTATTATTTTCATAATGTGTGATTCTTTAACACTGTTTCAACAACAACAACAACAACAAAAAATCTGACTTGGAAGAAGTTTATTATTAAAAGAAGTTGTTATTAAAAGAGCTCTCAAAAGATTCGTTTAGTTTGTCACATATTTTTGGGCCGAAAAACCGTATTCTCAATTTTGTGTCATCAAGGCATACGCTCACTGTGAGCCCAAGTTTATTATTCACAAGTAACTTTGCGGTCAAACATTTTTTTTCCTTCAAGCGTTTCGTCTCCTCTCGATGCAGCGTTTTTGGAACTGACGCTGATTCTTATCGTTTGTGTAGTAAAGTTTAGTTGCCTTTAGTTTTTAACCATAAATTTCCCCTTTTTTAAGGGCTGAATTGACTTCTGTCAGGACCCTCAGATAGTGCAAATTTTGTCCCTTTCTCGAATTTCCAAAACCGAACATTTTTTATTGATTTTAATTTAATCTCATTATAAAAAGTTTTTAAATCACAAATACTATGATATAACAATAGACAGTCAGCGTTGAAAGAGATGGTTTCAGTATCTCGCCTATAAAAAAATTCGAAATTAAAATTTAATAGTAAAAAAAATTGGTTTTGCATGTTAAAGTAGTAAACTTTAACATGCAAAAACGTTAAAATGTTTTAAACGTTAAATTTAATGCAAAAAAAATTTAAACGTTAAATTGTTTTTGCATGTTCAGTAACTCAGAATTTCTTATCTTAACATTGCTGCAGCTTTATTATTATTATAATTAAAAATAGAAAATGTTTCCAGGACTGTTGACACGTGTTTCTCTCACCCGGTTCTAAGAAAATTAATAAATACTTATTAGTCTGAATTTGAAAAAAAAAAAAAAAAAAAAAACCTCAGAATAATATTTTGAAATTTAAACTATCATTGAAATTAATTTGCGTAAGTGAGAGTATGCGATTTTTTAAAATCAGATAAAAGAACAAAATTAAATTACATTGAAAATACAGAAAAAAAAAACATATTTCGACGCCCTCCAAAGCTAAGAGATTTACTTTGCCTGTTTAATAATTCGGTTCTGTTTGGTGCAACTTTAAAACCACTTCTATT
>JAPMOR010054253.1:0-11382 GCA_026543865.1 Argiope aurantia
AAAACGTATTATTTTCGATTTTTTTTTTTTTTTTGTAACATCGTATTTATGTTTTCTTTCCGAAGAAAACAATCATTATCCATAAAAACATTAAAAATTTGCAAAGTACAATATAATGCAAAAAGTTGAGGGAAAAATTTCTTCCATTGTATAAATTTTTCTTTTCTCTTGATATAAAATTTATATTCAGAGAATATTACATTCATATCAGTTTATTATTAATTGTTAAAATGATTTACTAACTACAAGAAAAAGACCAAATGTATAATTTTAACCAATAAAAAAATTCTCTAATGCTTGATTTAAAGATTTTAGCATTGTTTTGTTTTGACATAACAGATCAGCTCTCAATCATAGTACCTTAGATGTTGCAAATTTGTGATATGATAATAATTCTTTTACGAAATTCTTTTGATTTACGAAATTCTTTTGATTTTACGAAATTCTTTTGATAATTCTTTTACGAAATTCTTTTGATTTCCAGCGTTTTAAAAACCTTAGAGAGAGAACATTTTGAATAAAAATATCATTCGAAAAAACTATTTAAAGGTTTTTTGTTGTAGTTTAGAATAAAATGTGCTTACTATTATTTTTGAAATGAAAGAAGATAACTTGCGAAATATCTTCAGAGACGTCCTTAAGAGTTTAGAGGGATTTAATAAATTGAACTTTAAAATAAATTGGTATTTTAAATATGAAGAACAATCTATTTCTTACGTGGTCGAATACGAAAAATGTAAATTAAACCACCGGAGCTTTATTTCCGTTTTTAAAAGTGTTGAGCCACACTGAGCTGATTTAAACTTAAAATTTAGAAGAAATAAAAATTTAGATATATTTTATTTAGGAAGAAAGAAATTATTAAAAAATTCTAGCTGACAAAACCAGAATTGCTCGGGATGAAACCATTTTCATATTGTTTGCTAATGAAATATGAGATGTTTAATTAATTCTCATAAAAATTTCGTTAAAACTTTGTTTATATTTCAGTATTTTTGAGCAAAATTTGAAGCCTTTATTACATGATAAATATATATTAAGTTCCAAACTTGCTGAAGGCTATGTTGTATAAACGTCGTCCTCTGGAAAATATTTAATTTCATCCCTCGCCGGAATCTCAATGCGCCAGTAAACAATTGTTTTTCAAATATATTTAATATCTCTAATGAATATTATTCTTTTACATAAAATACTATAAAACAAAATATGCAATAAAGCCTCTTATCGTTTGCAACTTTATTTTTTAAGGAGTAGTATTGTTTTATAAAAAAATTATTTTAATTGCATTAATTAGATATTTATAGAGTCTTAATGCCTAGGTATTTCTACTTAATTTGAAATAGCTAGTGTCAATAGAAAGACAATAATTATTACACCAGTAGTAAGACACGTATATTAAAGAAAATGTTGCTTATTTGTGCTTAAAAATAAGAAGTGAAGCCATTCTTTAAGCTATCACAGAGGGCAAAGTTGATTTTCTCTTTAATTGTTTTATTTCTGTAAGTTTAAATTGGTTAAAATTCTTTCTGAGAGTTCCTTGACGGAACTTTCATCGAATTTTGGAATTTTGAGATTTTTATGCAGAATATAATTCCGGATAAATTAATGAGCATTGAAAATATTGTAGTACATCACGCCTGCAACTTTCATTTCAATTTAAATAAGAAA
Organism: Argiope aurantia; assembly: GCA_026543865.1. NCBI lineage: Eukaryota > Metazoa > Arthropoda > Arachnida > Araneae > Araneidae > Argiope > Argiope aurantia. Next base: position 1,669 of record JAPMOR010054253.1, read on the forward strand.
ATCCGATGCACCAAAAAAGTTTTAATATCTAGTGGGATTTTTTAAAATTATAAACTATTCCAAACTATTTTCTTATACTCCAGAAAGCGCATTTTAATAATTTATGAATAATTTTTAAGAATGATGCAAAATTTAATTAGATATCACATGACAACTCAAATATGTATTTGAGTTCACAGCGTACAATTATTGTGCTACTTTTTAATTTGTAAATTTGAATGAATTGTTTTGCCCACTTTTTCATTTGCTGTCAGTCTTTCAAAACTGTTTAGAAAATAACTTGCAAAGTGAAATAATTATACAATCAAGTTACTGACCGTGCCGACAGCTTCTTTTGTTTTTAATCTTTTCTACTATTTGGGAATGGCAGGTGACAGGCCAGTCAATGAGGTCCTCGACTGGCAACAGACTCAAAAATGAACCATTTAGCATCAGTGGTTGAAACTGGTAGTTCTTTTTTGTTTAATGATCTTCATTTTAATTTATAAGTAAATTTTTGAGAAGTGCAAACCGGTTTGTTCTTACCATTTCGAAAACACTTCGATCTAATGATCATGATTTCAGCTGTCTGATTTTTTTTCCCATAGGGTGAATCTGTAAAATGTATTGTTTTCTTTCCCCTTCAATTGTAAATATTTTTGCATGAAAACGGAATAAGCCTTTTCAATAGTTACTGATCGCAATTACAAACTCTTATCAAAAGAAGAAACAGTGTTATAATAAAATAACGTTTCTTCAGTTGACTGCCAGTATTTATTACATAATTATGAACAAATCAACCAAGATTAATTGTAATGACTCGATTCAAATGACCAAAACTTAAAGAAAGGTAGGGTTAAATATTTCAGTTGTCTCTTATAGGGCGTTAGTTATATTAACATCCCATTTTTTAAGCAACAGTAGGGCTATTTTGGGACGGACCTCGTAATTTTGAACCGCGGTCAGAAGACGAGGACGACACCTGCGCTGGCACCCCTTCTCCACACCAAGCCACATCAACGGGAGGACGTTTGAGCTTGACGGATTTAACGTACAACAGACCCCCTTACACGACGGTTCTTCGGTGGAAGCGGGTCTCGAACCTGAAACCCTACGCCTCATGGGCCGAGACCTTACCGCCAGGCCACCGTGGCCCTTCTTCTTATAGGTCGTATTTACCACTATATGACGACTTCATTTTAAAAAGATTTCAAATATTATTTTGATATTTTAAGCATTTTATCCTAACAATTAAGTTTGAAAAATAACAGTTTCCACTTTCTAAAAAATATTTATAGCTTTTATCCATTAAATAAGAAGCAAATATGTTGCTTAAAAGCAGTTTTTAATTTATTTTATTTTCAATTCAATCAAAATGGGAAACGAAGACACGAACAATTCTGATGTATTTGAAATAACTTTTGAAATTAAAAATTTGGAATTTTTTTTTTTTGTATTATGTGAAAGTTTTGATAAAGTAAGCTGTTTATTTAGGAACACATTTTAGGAACAATGCATTGACCGAGTGAAGTGTCAAAATATCAATCACCTGGCTCATATGTTGAAATAGATTAAACTGAAACTCCGGTTTCTGCCTTTAGATATCATTTTTCCTGGAGGCTTACAAGTGTCCGTTTCAAATGCATATGCGTCCTGAAATCGCTCTCACGTACGTCATTCTCAGATACACGGTGAATTAACGCTCTGCGAATAATTCATTTCCAGAATGAATAAATCTGCCCATTCAGCGATTAAACTTTTGCAATTCTATATCATGATGAATTTTTCAGTGGTCAAATTTGTAACAATTCAACAATTTATATTCATTGTAATAGATACACAATAAAAAAATGATACTTTTCCTTATTATCAAGTTAACCAATAGTTTATATTGATTAAATTATTTACTATGTAAAATCAAATAACACATGATAAGAATTTACTTTAAAATAATCTTTTTTTAAAATATATATAAATTAAATATACATGATCTAAATATGTACGGGAATAAACACTTTAAATATTCATTCAAAGTACAAAAGAAATCAATTTTGAATTTTATTTCCTAAACAAAAAATGCTGCTTTTTCCAGTTAATTTGGTCTCAAACAGGTTTTAATTTCACTTCTAATTTGCTGAAAAATACGAAGAATTGTAAAAGTTACTTCGGTTATCTAAAATTGCAATTCCTTCCTTGTGCAGTAAGAGTTCGAATCAAAGACTGTACACACTTATCAACAGACAGAAAGAGCACCAACTGACAACTCAACTGGCAGAGAAGTCAATGAGCACGAGAGGAACTCGAATGACCATCATTAAGAGGAAATTATTTTCCCTTCGGATCTTATTTTCTTCCTGAGAGAATGATAAAATAATAATGTGTTTACCAGAGAAAATTCAGAGCCTTGCTCTCCATCATTACTGGCAGATACTTCCAGGAGTTAAATGAAAGAAATGAGCTCAATGCTCTTGTTACATTCTAGCTGCTCATTCAAATCTTTGATCTGGAGACAGTAGTGAAGACATAATGAAACTTTTAATATTGTGTAATATAGATATAATTTATATTGCCATCTCTTTAGAAAATTTCAAAAACTTTCTTTTTTAAAAAGATACGTATTTCTACAGTGTTTGCAGTGTCAATAATCTTTGTTTATTACATAAAAATAATACTTCCATGAAATTACATAATTAAATGGAATTTATTTATTAAAATACTGACTTGGGAGACAAATTGACTTCCCGAGAATAAAACTTTTATAGATCGTTCGCTGAACGACAGGCGAGAGATGGCAAGTTATTTATTTTTCCGATTAAAGTTCAACAAAACGTTGCCATTTTGATTTTTTCAACGATATTTAATAATAAAATGTATAAATGAAATAAAAATAAATAAAATTGTTTAATTCCAGATGATGAGCAAAATATAATGGAAATATCCATAAGATTTATAGGAAAATAAAAAATGAATATATTTCTAAACATAACAACGACCCAAACGCAATGAAACATATTTATCATAGCTCATCAGAATATATTAGTGAAAACTGCATTTATATAAGTTTTAAAATACAATTATCAATCATATCATAAAACTGCATTTAGGTGCATTTTTAACCGAAAGATCATAGCTTAAAGATCAAATTACTTTTAACTATCATACATTAAGTAAAGCGAATGAACTACGAAGCAGTTAAAGTTGTTTATTAAGCATATCTGAAAGCTGCATTTATTGGTAGATATTTTCATATTACCATTGCGAATATTTATAATTTAAAATAGATTACAAATATGTTTCCTTACCAGCAGATTTTCTTGAAGGATTTTAAGCATCCAAAGAAAAATCATTTTTTTTAAATTTGAAATTTCTTATAAATCTAATTTAGAAAAAAATCTTTCTATTCAATTTCAAATTAGAAAATAAATCCAAGTTTTTGTAAACCGATTTTTTTTAGCCAAAGTATCATAATTGCATTTATAAATTCTTTATTTCAATAAATCATTGAAAAACACTATAATAATAGTAAATATATATCTTTCAATTTACTGCTTTATTTTTTAGGAAAAAGAAACACATTGAAGGAAAAATGAGCTTGAACTAATAATGTTATATATCATATGAATCATCATTTTCATAAATGTTAAACACTCTTATAGCATTAAAAAAATCGGATAACATTTTCAGAATATCAAATGTCGAGTTGAATATTATTAAGCATTCACTTCAAGTAATTTTGAAATATAATTATTTTTAAATGCATAACTTTTAATAACAATAATGAAATATTTGAACCTAAAAGTCTTACACAGCTACTGAATCTCATAAATTCTATCTTAGATGATAATAATCTTGAAACTTTATCATAATGTTTATCACATATTGTTTTAATGTCAGATATGTATCTTTTTACAATAACTTATGTAAATTTACTCAAGCTTAAATCTGTATTTCATCTATCCTAGATGAACCCCATGTAAAACTCACATATAAATCTTTTCTTTTATTTCTATTTTTCTCCGACAGTACAATTAAAATTTTGCTATTCTTTTGTTATACTGAAACTTTTAAAAACTTCTGTTCTTAAAATATTTGAGTCTTTGGGATAAACATATCATAACGTTTCTATCATTCAGATTTTATCTTCTGCATGATAATAAGTGTATAAAATAAAAGTCAGAATTCATTTCTCAGAATGAAAACTTACTTTTTCGTCATTTCATTTAGCCATTTTAGCCTTTTTTGCATCAAATCTTTTACTATTTTTTATACCTTCGTAAAGTAAGTATTGCATACGTCTGGGCAAAACGAAAAAATAACTTCAGTCGATATTTCTTCAACTCCAAAATATTGAAAAATAATGATCATTTCAAGAAAAGTAACAAAGTTCGTTAAAAAAAAAAGAATTACTAACGTAGAACTGACAGAAATAATAATTTTAATGCAATATTATTTTTACGTGTTTTTTATTGTATGATTTTAAAAACTAGATTTAAATGCATGGAATGAATTGATTTCCGTTGAAATGGAATGATGCATCACATATTTATTATAAATTATTTTTTTTAGAAATTTTTGTTGTCTTAGAAATAACTGATTGCTGATGATATTCTCGGTTTCTCATTGAAATCGGAATAACGATTTCTAAATTGGTATATCTAAATTTCCTATTTCACCTATCGATTAAATCATCTTACCTTCGATCCATGGTGAGTTAGAACTGATGGTCCTGGCTATTCCTGATTCAAGTATTGGCTAAAATTTCTCGGAAACAGAGCAGAAGCTGAAGAAGAACTGAAGAAGAGCAGAGAGCTCTAACATCATAACCTGACCACAGCAGAGATCAGAATCATCTGCCTGATGAAGATTGATCGAGTCCGGATGAATAGAGAAGATGATTCGCCTCGTTGGTTAGACCGCTCCAGCATCTCCAGCACCCATTGGTCAGAAGAGCGGCGCATGCGTTGTTCAGACTTCAAACTTCTCTGGGTTTCATTTTCTCCATCAGTGTGAAAGTATGCAATAAGAGAATCGTTTACGTTTTAAGAAATGCTATTCCACCGAGAATAGAAAGCCATATGCATATCTTACTCCTTACACTTATTTGTTTCAATAACTGGATCTCAATTCAAACATTTATTTTATAAGAAAAGCCTAAAACATCTGCTGAAGAATTCATTTTAATGCGTACAAAACAACAGATAGTTAAATGTCGCTTTTATAAAGAAAAGTTACTGGATATCGTTTAATTATTTTCAAGGAAATCGTACAAAAACACCATTTTAATAGGTAATAAATTAAGTCATATAATATAAACTTTTCAACAAAAGACTTTTGTATTTCTCATAAATATATAATCATTGAAAGTGTAGAATCAAATGTAAGGTGAACGTTTGGAGAAATTCTTAAATATTCAACTTCATCAATCACGCCTTTAAGCGGAAACTGAAATTTTTATGCATTTTAATTCTATTAAATGCATGCATTTGAGTTATTTCAGTCGATAGTTTCTCTCGATCTTTTTTTTCCCCTTTCCTTTCTTTAAATTTTAAAAATAATTTTTCTTTCTTTCTTTTTTAGTATTCTTCTTTTCTTCGATCAATTTAATTCAATAGTTTCTCTCTGTCTTTAAATCTTTTGCGTATAATATTCTATTTTATCCCTATTTTATTTCAAAATTGCTTAATGCATTCAGCCTTATCAAAGATTTACTGATTGCCATTTTCAAAGAAATATAGCTGAAACTTTGATAGGAAAAATTTTAATTAGAAACTAGATTTTAAACGATGCTTTCTTCCTTAATTTTTTTTGGTAACAAGCATATTTTTGATGAGCTTACAGAAAAATGTGGAATCTTAGAAAAGATTTCTTTAAATCATAAAAGACAATAATTACTGAGAAAAGTTTATTAGAAAAAGTTATATGACTAATCTGTTATTTAAAGCTTAGTGAACAAGACAAAGATAAATAGTTAATGAAACAAAACTGAGATAGTAGACTTTTTACAGAATTAGTGAATGAAAATGCGTGGGATATTGTAAAGAAATTGCAAACTTGTAAAATCTTTTATAAAGAGTTTGAAAAATATATGAAAATTCCTCATAAAGAACATAGGAGGGAATAAAAGTAACACATAATATAAAGGAATAATAAAACATTTCTTTAAAAGAAATATTTTCACAAGAAATTTCCATTCAAATTGATGTTGGATAGCGATAACTGAAACAAAATACTAAGCGTAGTAAATATTTAAGTATGGAATAATTTTGATTCAGTGTTTATGGAATATGCAAATATTTATATTTATTTTATTTATCGTACATATTTATCTATTTCAACTTTATATAAATAAATAAACTCTGTGAAGATGAATTGTTATGACAATATTACTTTTCTTTTTTGTAATATATAATGTTGTTTAGAATACATATTCTTTAGAAATGATAAAAATTATTTGATGCATTACATAATATACATATATTTATTTATCTATTATATGTTTTCGAAAGATTGTTCATAACAAATGTCCATACCTATAAGCAATTCTTACATTTTAGAGTAACATTTGGATTTTGCACACTTTAAATAAGGGTTTAAAAAAAAGTTCGAAAACAATTCAAATTTTTTTTTCTTTTCTTTAAAAAGTATAAAATATTACAACATTTTCGAAAAATAATTCATTTGTTGTTTCCTTTGTTCTTGTAATATCAAATTCGTAAATAATTTTATTTCCTGGGTCAATTCGCAATGTTAACTAACTTTCAAGTGATAAACTTCATTCTTATTGCAATTCAAAGTAAAGATTTTACACAAAAGTTTATAAACATTTTGTTATAATTGTACAAAATTTATTAGTCAATTAAAGTAAAAAATAATTAAATAAAATGAAACTTTAGTCTTTCATCTTTCCACAAAATTGTTTTTTAATCTTTTTTTTTCCCCTTCTTTTTTTATTCGTTTCTTCTTTAGCTATTGCTTTTAGATTTAAATTCACTATAAAGCAAGAATTTGAGGTGTTTATCTTTTACTGCTGTAATATGGAACTAAAAAAAATTACTAAACGCTTTATATTATATTAAAATTATATAAAAAATAGCATATGTTTTTTTATCATTATTTCATTTTTTAATAATATAGCGAAAATTTTTAAACATAAAAAAAATGCAGATTGAAAGTGATATCACTTTTTTTCTCTACCAAACACAATCTTTTGGAAGTTTCTTTTATTTCGTTTTGAAAATTTATTTTATTCTGATAGCATTTGTATCACCTTCATGATCAACTGGAAAAACTATTTAGAAGCTTTTAAGAAAATTGTATATTTGTATAAGAAAATTCTGAAAAAAATAGAATCGTTGTATTTTATTTGTTGTGTTTCTGTATTGTTTTTGTTGTATATCACTAACCTCATGCATATTTCTCACGTTTTGAAGCACGCATATATTGCTTAATTTTAGGCAATTTACATTCTTTTATTGAAATATATTATTTAAAAAATATTTCTTATTTCATTCAAAAATGAAATAATTTTAAAATTTCATTTAGAGATGTTTAGATTTTAATCAATTTTCCTATTCACATAGCAATTGATACATTTTTATTACATACTGGCAGCCTTTGGCGACCAGCCGGTTCGCCAATCTTAATGTTCTTTAAAATTTTAATAATTAAATATTTTATGCAATTCCTACTTTAATAGCTTCTTCATTAAAATATTTTCATGGAAATATATATCATGAAAACGATTTTAATTTTCTAAGTGTTTATATTTTTAGAAAAAAGTATCCGTCATATTTTATAAGTACTACTTATAATTCTCATTATTTCATTCCTACGATATTTTGGGTATTTATTTTTTGTTAAGTAATAAGATAATTATATGGTACTTAATTTAGTCCGGGGACAGTGAACTTAGGAATAAGCAAAATAAAAGACAAAAATATGAAATGCTCTATTTATTGTTTGTCATCAACATATACGCTTATATTCGACTAAAATAGCATAGTAAAATCTATTGTTCAATAACAGTTTGGAGGAATAAATATATTTTTAATGACTTTTGGTGAAAACGATGTTCTAATTAGATCTAATTAGCTTTCAGATGCTCCAGGTAACTTAATGTTTGAGGAAATTACATAAAACTGAAGAGGAAGATATCTGTTAAACATTAACAGAAAACTATGAATGCGTTTTATGTTTCGAGTTCTTTTAGATAGTTAAAAGTCAGTTTTAATTCTGTAAAGCGCAAACTTTTCATGAAAATTCAATGCGTGTGCATAAAAATATTTCTAAATAATTAACTTTCAATTGGAATTACAAGATTCTACTTCGTTTTATTCCAAATAAATTCATATAGAAAAAATAGAAAAAAATAATAATGAAATCTTCTGGAATATTTTGAAATTTTTGAAAAGTATATGTTTTAAATTTTTAGAAAATAATATAGTTTGCTTTAAATAATCTTTTTAAAGATATTTGACTTATTTATATTTTAATACATATGCATAAAAATTTTCACTATTCAAAATGAATAATTCGCAAATATGCTTAATAGAGTTCACTTTCCCTTAATTTACATATCGTACTATGAAACAAATAGCAATGCAAAATTTATCAAATAACTTACAAAAAGAGAAGAATGTGTTTATTATAAATTTTGATTGTTACCTGCCCTCCAAATCTTACCAGTTATCTTAATAAGTCATTCCTATAAAACAAAAAAATGGTGTCAGTCACATTATAAAAATATTTGAGCGTGTCCTCTAATATCCAACTTCACTCAATCTTATGTTGTGCTGTAAGTTACATCATTTGCTTTCATGCAAGTGGACTTCAAATTCAAAAAAGGCCGACACATTTACTCGTATGAGAGTAAAAGGGATGCCTTAAAATATTTTAATCTGGTTTTAACTAAAAGAGAATTAATGCCGGCATGCGATCAAAATTTGATTTGAAATGACTGTAAAAATAAATTTTGAATTAGCTTTCCTTGCTATTTTCTTGGAATTTCGTTGTGTTTATTTATTCTGTACAAGACTCTTATTTCTAAAAATATTTATTTCGTTTTTTTTTATCTCATTAACATTTTATGCTATTAAGTTCTAAAATTTTATTAGCATGTCCTTTCTGATTTTTTAAAATTATTTTCTTTAATTATTTTCGTCCATTTCGCTTAAAACAGTGCCATTTTTAGTAGGTGTTAAGCATACTAATGGCACCCACAGCTAGAGGAAAATAAAAGAAATTTATATTTTCTTGTTTTGACCTCACACAATGAAGTTCCAGAGTCGAAAAATCAATTACAGGGAGTTGTGCAGACTAAGACGTGCCCCGACTACAGACGAAGAGAGGTAATAGTTTGAAAGAAGCTCACATTTATATGAAAGGTAATAGAAATAACAGGCTACATTTCACAAAATAAAAAAAGACGACCAGCAGAGAGAAACGAATCTTTGGCATCGAAAAATTCTGCCTCAAAAAATGGCCCGAAGGTCTAAAGGTAGACATAAAATCCAGAAAAGCTGAGGGCAATTACGGAGTTTGGAAAATAAACAGGTCGTTTATTGTTTCAACCGATGCTCAAGTGCTGGTTGTAAAGTTTTATAGTTTGGGGTTGTCCTCAGATAGTGAAAAAGCTATATTGGAAGGCCTATTGCTTTTATCAGCACTTACAAGAAGAATGAATTTTGCATTTAATTTTTGAACAATATAAAATGTTCCCGAATAATTTCAAGTTTT
>JAPMOR010054253.1:19573-32679 GCA_026543865.1 Argiope aurantia
ACGGAAACTTTTCATCTTAGGGAGAATAGAAATATCACAAAGTTGCAGCCGAAAGATCCAAAACCAAGAATGTAAAACTTCAAACAAGAATGAACAAGTGTGGTCGATATTATTCGAAATTACGAGGGATTTTGTCTCCAAACACATAATACACTTTTAAAAAAACTTTTTTTTTGATTTAGGGAATAGCGGATACGGAATAATTTAATAATATTTTTTTTCTCCATGATGTTATTGTAGGAATTCGGTTCTTATTCGTTGTTAAGTTCTTGTTAAAGTTAAGTTGTTAAGTTGTTCTTATTCGTTGTAGGAACTATGATCAGTGTGAAACACAGTCTGAAGAGGAAATAAAAAACAGGAAAACAGGCCTATGAGAAAGTATTTTGGATTTATATAGCTTTAGAATAGAATTCTCCACAGAAAACATTTTTGCTTTTCAGGCAGGTAGAGAATAAGAATCGCGCAATTCAGAAATTAAATGAAGCCCGAATTCGAGTGATTAGGCAATAATTATGATGAGAAAGCTGGTAAATTGAAATTATCACATTTATATAACAAATTATAAGAATTTTCGGGAGTTCCTTCTTTTTTGCGGTTCATTAACTTCAAAATATTAGCCGTTGATTTTAAATTTCTGAACATAGATTAAGTTGAGCCCTAAACTAATTACTGAAATGTTTACATTTTTTCCCTTTTTACTTTCTCGTATTTGAAAATCAAGCATACCAAAAAAAAGTATTTTAAATGTCAAAAAATGAGAATTCGAAATTTTGAATTATTTCAATGTTTTAGATCTCTTATTTTTGAAATTATGACAAATTAAGACACATTTTTGAAATTATGAGTTTGTCAGTTTACGATAAAGATAATTCAAAAACACTTTCAGTAAGTGAGATGAAATTTGATATGTAAATATACCAAATTTCGTAGATTTCTATTAAATTTTGTGAGAAATTCATTTGGAAGAAGTTTGTCACTGGCTGTTCAAGCACAAGTGAACACGATAGTCGAAAGACATACATGAACATGTGACAAAAGTCAGGGAAAACTTTCTAATAACCTGTAGGGCCTTCTGCCCTACCTGTAGGCCACTTTTTGCCTGGAGAAATGCAGCAACTCGACGTGGCGTGGACTCAACAAGTCGTTGGAAGTCCTTTCCAGAAACATTGAGCCATGCTTCCACTATAGACGTCTATAATTGCGAAAGTGTTACCGAAGCAGGATTTTGTGCAGGAACTGAACTCTAGATTATGTCCCATAAATGTTCGATGGACCGCATCATTCACTAGAAGGATACTGCCCATCATTCTAGATAGCCATATCATTCACTAGAATTACCCTGAAGATTCTTCAAATCAATTGCGAACAGTTCTTGCTCGGTGGCATCCATAAAAATTTCCGGTGACATCCAGCATTTTCATCCATAAAAATTTGATCATTGTTTGGGCACATGAAATTCGTTAAGGGCTGCAAGTGGTCTCGAAGTAGCTGAACATAACCATTCCCCAGTCTATTCCATGTAAAAACAGCTACAGTTGCACAATGCCTTGTTGACAACTTGTGACAATGATTTCGTGGAGTCTGAGCCACACTTGAACCCTACCATCAGCTCTTATCAAATGAAATCATGGCTCATCAGACCAAGCTAAGGTTTTCCGGTGTTCTAGGGTCCAATCGATACGGCCACTATCCCAGGAGAGGTACTGCAGGTGATGTCGTACTTTTAGTTAAGTTTAGTGTTAGTAAAGCTGTTAAGGTATTGCTGTTAGTCAATCTTCTGTTGTCATATCGCTTTAAAGCTAAATTTTGCCGCATTATCCTAACAGACACGTCTGCAGTCATATATTTCTGCGTAAATTTCCCGCAATGTTGCTTGCCATTTAACACTGACAATTCTATGTACATGTCGCTGGTCTCAGTCATTAAGTGCAGGCAGTTGGGCACTCGTTATCCATGGTGGGCAGTTATGCCTGATCACTTTTTATTATGGATCTTGGAATTTTGATCTTCCTAACGATTTCTGAAATGGAATATTCCATGCATCTAGCCAAAACTACCATTCTGCGTTCAATTCCCATCTTACGGCCATAATCACGTCTGAAACCTTTTCACAAGAATTACTTGGATACAAATGAAAGCCTTTCTACTCATTTATACATTTTGTATACGATACTACGAATATCTCTATATCTGCATATTGATATCTCATGACTTATGTCACTTCAAAGTAAAGACCTTGATAAATAGAATATATAAATGTATATCAGTATCAAATTTTGAACTAAATCCATCAAAAGTTCGCCCGTCAATCAGTTTGTACTTTCACAAGCATGTAAATATGATAATTCCAGTCGCATCGACATAAAATATGAAATTCGATAAAGGATTTGGTGCTTACTACTGTAGTTCCAAGTCAAATTTTGGATTTCAATTAGTTGGAAAAAACGCCTCTAAAATGCTAATTCGATTTTCAGATATCTTTTGCTAAAAGAAAGGGATTAAGCGGAAAAAAAATGACAAGAATAACACAATAAATTCAATAAAATTGCTAACTTACGCTATGTTTCGTATCTATTGTTCTTCAATGCCATACGAGGCATTCGCAAGCTTAGGTGAGGTTCCATAATTTTATGTGGGTGCAGGAAGATAACGTCTTTATAAGAAAGTATGAGGAAAACGTTTTGGGAAGACTGCTACAGCTGGTTTTTTGGTGACTTAGAGAGACAACGCTTATCACAAAGAAGGAGGTGTTATTTTCTTTGTGAGTAGTCACAAACATTGATATTATACCACGACACTGACTGATTTGAAATAATTTTACTATTCTGGGTTTTTATTAGCTTCAATCTTTCGAACATGGCATTAAAATTATATTATTATATCAAATATTTTACATCAGAATAGGAAACTTTAAAACACTATTTCTTCGGTTAGGCAGAAAAAAGTTAATTTTGAATAACATACATTATTTTCTAAACAAATTAGTAAACAGTGTTTACAAATAATGATTAAATTGTTGTCTGAAATGTTTTACATATTTCACAGATGAAAATATGACGATATCGTGAGGAAATTTTAAATTTGTTATAAAAGTTCATTTAAACAAAAAAATAAATGACGGAATTGACAGAAAAAAATATATAACAAATCCTGTGTTGATTATTTCGGATATGTTATAAAATTCTTTAATCATTCTTCATACAAAAAAAGAGCGATTTTTTTAGTAAATTCGGAGATTCGTAAATTATTTGAATTCGTAAGAACGAATAAAAATAGAATCTAAAATTCTGTGAAGTTTTTTTTAAAAAAAACAGATTTTTTTTTATCACAACAGACTTTAGATGTTGTGATAAAAAAAATCCTGGTAATTAAATCTTCAAATATAATTTTCAAATATTGGAGAACCTCTGTAGAACATCAATTTTGTTCAAAAATAAGTATGGTTTGTAAATTTAAAATTAAAAGAACTGCTATCTTTATTAAATCTATTTGACAATCGAGATAAATTAACAATATATTGATGAAATTTAAATATTATTATTCAAGAATTATTAAACGTCCTTTCAAATCTGACTGTTATAGTTGCAGAAGACCAATATTATGTTTTCCATGATTTTCCGTATTTTTTTTTTATAAAAGGACACAAATCCAATAATTATTTTTCAATCTCATTTTTTCTCTCAAGAGATTTTAAGAAAGATCTCTTGAGATCTTTAATTTATTTTTGAATAATATTTTAAATGGTTAGAACTGTAAACTGATTACGGAAAGGATAGCAAATCATAATTTGATAATAATGGATGTGATATATGGTAAAAAAGATATGGACTCTTAAATGAAAGATAATAATTGTTTCTGTAAACAAAAATTGATGCAAAAGAGTCAATAATTATATACCATGCATTTAAAAAAATCAGGAATCAGCAAAAAATTTAAAATGCAAATTCAAATTCATTTTTTAAACAAACGAAAAATCTAAATTTTATATTTAATAATTTTTATAATTTTAGAATTAATAAACTAATAAATTGCTTATGTAAAAATAATTTCAGTGTTTATTTTCTCAAATTTTTGAGCTCATTCAAACAATTAAAAAATTGTTTATTCACTTTAAAGGTCACACATTATTCCAACAACTTGTAGATGAAAATTATCACTTTCGGGAGCAAAAATATTAATTTACTTAAAGAGTATGTATAAATAATATTGCTAATTAGTTCTTTGTAAATTTATTTCTGCAAGCTGAACAATGATTTATAACTGCTTTATTAACATATTAGCCTTCTTCCAATTCACTTTTAATAATTAAATAATTGAATAATAAAGTTATTCATTTGTTATTTTTGTTTTGATGAAAGGAATATTTTAAATTAAAAAAATCTTGGACAAATAATTAATATTTTTAATTTACTAATTTTTATGATTTTGTTCTTGCATTACCTACTTACATTGATGAATATATAAAACAACTTTAAATATACAAAATCTAATAATATAGATTAAATCCAGCAATCCTTTTTTTAAATTCATATTCTTGAAATTCTACTCTTAAGCATTTGAAATCTTATTTACTTTGTTTTAATAAACACAATAAATACACATAAACAATAAAATTCAAAAAATACACATATAAAATTCCAGCTTATATCATTCTTATCAATATAAGCAATCAAATACCCTAAAAATGAAAAATTTAACAAAAAAAATAGTGAGTAGGAATTTAGTTAAATAGTATCAGTAACTTCAGTAATAATATTTTCAATATCACAATATTTTTAAGTAAATTAAACTGAAAAATATGTCATAGTCCATTTTATAATAGTTAAAATAGTGAGGCCAAGAATGAAATAGAAAATTCGTATTCCAAAAATTTAGCCACACGTTTGTTTTTAATTTTGCCATGATTGATGGAAGCAAAATTTTTTAAAAAATCGTTGGAGTACATGAAACAAATTGTGGTGGAATGTAGTTTATTATGATCTGTGCAGGAAGCAACAGGACGAATGTTGTTGGAAACATTTCTTTAATAATCACATTCACACACTTAAACATACACTAACACAAAGGCAAGACATTCACTCTCGCGGCTTCACAGTTCAGCATCACATCTCATTCTGATTACAATCGCAATGCATTATGGGATGGCCTAATCAAGCATCGCCATCTAGTATCCAAAAGAGAAGATAAGAGTAATGCAACTGCTACAAAATTTATTAAATGTTAAAAATCATTCACTTCTTGACAAATTTTTTATGATTAAAAATGTCCGACTCTATTCCACTAATTGTAGACATGATACGTTATAGTGGTTTCGGTATCATGAGTAAATTGAAGATTTCATATCTTCATACTCTTTCTTTAGAAATCACAGTGTTAGTATCTAACTTACATGACATCGCTTTAGACAAATAACAAAATCTCAAGAATATAATTTGTAAATTTTTATGCATATATATTCTGTACAATTTCAGTTTTCACCATTACCTTTAAAAAGACAAAATTTAAATAAAATTTTGTGTTTAAGATTATTTAGAAGTTCAGATAATTATTTAATTAGCGTTAACTAAAAAAAATTAAAACATTATGAAAACTTTACTTTTTTTGGCAAATGTCTTAGGCATTTGTGAATCTTTTTTCATATAGTTTAAATTTTAAAACAGAAAAAAAAATGAATGCCATATTTGTCCTAAAAATCTATGATAACATAGATATGAGAAAAGTGAAAATTTTTTATCTAAGAAAATATCCGACATTTTTTTCTTTTTTTTACTGATTGTTAATATCTAGACACAATGAAATGTCTTCGAAATTGATGAGAGAAAACTAGTGATTGCTGACATATGTCCTAAAACATTAGAGGGTTACTTATGGAGTTCTATGAGAGTATCTTGAGAAAATGCTCTATTGAAAAGACTCCTGAAATTTCCTTCGTATAACTACCAAATATATAATTAAACGTCTAACGTCATTGCAACACATTTTGACACACCCTGTATTAAAAAGCATTTATGGATGAAAAATAAATAAATAAATTAGCTTAGAAATCCCATAATCATTCTAAAACCTATAATTAAGGGTGTGTTTTAAGCCAATACTCCGCCATGATACGTATCAACCTACACAAACCGTAATGGCCCAAATATGCCCAACAAATAATATCTCTTAAAAGCATTTATAGCTTCTCTGTATCGAGTTGGTAGAATAGAATATTTCAGAACCGCTAAATGTTCCTACCTCGTATGAAAAAAAAAATGTTATTATCTGCAGTCATTTTTCTAATGAGGTAATCATAATGTGATTTAGATTCATGGTGATACTACACCTTTTGCATGTACCTATAGAACGGAAATAACAGTTAGAAATGTAACCGGAATAAAATTATGGATTCTTGTTTTACAAAGAAGCCATACAGAAACAAATGAAGAAAACACTTCAAAATACCGTGCCAAACATCTATTAAGTTTCGTTTCCAAATGACTTAACATACGGAATGGTATTTATAATGAGAAGCTAATTTGAGACAGCCATTGTTCGCAGTGATAAAAGCTTACATGGAAATCAGAACAACTTAGCTCGGCGACGAACAGTTATTTTTTTAGAACAAATCTTTTTCAAATGACGTTTGAGGAAAAGAAATGTTTAAATGGAAGTTATAAATCATTTATACTCCGATTTTTATCTACACATTTTGTAGAAATAAAAACGATTCTTGTCGTGAATAAATGAATTAGTTAAAAGGGAAACTTTTTAAATATTTAAAAAATAATCATTAATAAATAATGGCTGCAACCATCTTAAATTTAACCTTAAGCTAAACATTCACCAGTATGCTTTAGAAAAATTTAGTATATTCTGTCATATTTTGATAATAAGGTCCTTCCAATTTTTTTCAGTTATTTATAAAACAAAATATTGGAAATTTATTATCTCTTAAAATGAAATAAAGTTCTTAGCGAAATTCTGTTTGCGCAGATATCGACTAAGTAATGATTGTTTCTTCTTCCGTATTTCATAGATTATGAAAGTAGATGATTTTTTTAAAATTTTTTTAAACAGATGATTTTTTTTTAAATATGTCTGCCTTTTCTTCTGGTTTTTGGTGAAATAAATTTAAACGTATAATCCATAATTAATTTTTTTTAAATACTCTTTTTGCATTTGATAGAAATGTATTCGCTCATCTGTGTGATAATTATCTGAAAACTTCATAAAGAGATATTATTTGTACCCAGTATTAAGCAGTGAGCGTGGTCACACCGAAATTTTCTGTAAAACTCTAAAAAATATATTATTTCCCCTCTTTCCGCTTAAAATTGTGGACCTTAAACAACATCTTCAGCTCCACGAGTACTCATATTATTATATTCAGAATCCAGTGCTTAAGAGTTTTGTAGTAAAGAAAATCGGAACCTTTTTTAAAACCTTTTTTACGATGATTGAATCTAAAATTTGACACGAACTACAATTTTAGTAATAAGAACACATACTAAACATCCTTTATTTCAGTAGCAATATTTTTGAATTATAGAGTGTATACGCATGCAAAAGCGGATAATCTCTTAACGGACCGGCCTCAAAATTTGATATATTTCTAAATTTTAATTCATGCATTAAATTTTACTTATCTCACTCTAGTTATCGTGCTCACTTCTTTTTGGACAGATAGACTTCCTCGGAATAGATTCCATTTAAAAAAATCGATTGACATCTACAAATGAAGGGATATGATCACATACCAAATTTCATCCGTCTGGTTCAAACTGCTTTTGAATTATCTTGTTCACAGATAGTCGTACAAGCATAATTCCAAAAAAAAATGTATTTTTCGGTCTCACTGAGGTCTGAGATGAGGAAATTTTTCAAAATATCGTGTTCGAATTTTTTGACGATAACGATACTTTCTCTTCTTATACTTTAAATACTTAATTCTTAATTGTTAAACTTTTTTTTTAATTTTTAGTTAACTTATTTACTTAATTTTTATACTTAAAATAAAAAGGGTAAAATTACCTAAATTATTAAAACAAAAAAAAATCTCAGTCATTATTTCATAATTTCCTTGAATAAGCATGGATCCAAAAGTTGTTTCTGCTGTATTAGCGCAAAGAAGCTTTTTAAAACAACTGCAAAAGTGATTGTTTTCCCTTCGATGAAGCAACTAAAATATGGCCACAATATTTTCAAAAGTAATAAACTATGAGGTCATCAACCACATTTCGGGTAAAAAGTTTAAAAATCATGTTAACACATTCATCAAATTTCAACCCATTTCTTAACGTTCGAAAACAACCCGTAATGCGTTCCACACCACTCACCACAGACCATTCCGCTAAAGAGGTTTGGATTGGAATTTTTCATACACTGCCATTCTTAAAACAACTCGAACCTTATTGACAACTTCTTAGCGAGTCCAATCGACCCAAGTACTGATGCGTGAACGGTATTGAAAACGAATTATTTTCTACTAAAATATAGTCGCGCTGCAAAACATGAAAATAGGTTTTTCTTTTTTTCTGTCTCTTTTTAGTTAAGAAGTCCAATTGGCTTGGGAAAATTTGGTTTACAAGAATAATAGAAGAGATGCGTGAATAGTTTTCATATTTTTACTGTCGTAATAAATTATTTATAATCATTTTTGAGAGATGTAGGTGGAAAGAAAAAATAATGAACTAATTGCAATTTCTTTCCTCTTGTGTACAGCCACCACTGAACGAAGCAGTGTCGGCATGAAGTATCTTTCTGTAAAGAAAATGCTTTTTATATGTGTGCCTTTTCCATTCGAAAATAGTAACTTGAAAATGAACTCCAAAACAGAATTCTGCTTCCTTAAACTGAAATCTAAAAAATATGTATATGACATTGCTCTCTAAGTATAAGCATCTTTAAACCAAAACTCTGCTTTCTTCCAAGCGATTTCTAACAACATATTACTTGATTTTTAAGCAACTATTCCGTCTTAGAGATGCCTTTCTTCCTTTTCAGCTATGCCATGGAAATCGCTGTTTTTCTAGAACTTTGATACGGTTTCCTTTAATTATTATTATTATTAGCTATTCAAATTTGTAAAGTCTAATGAGCGATGTAACGGTGAATATCTTTATGTTAGTGCAAGTTTACGTGCTCGTCAATAAATGTCATTCTGTATTCAATGATATTTTTGATTCTTGAGACTTAGAAAATATATTTTAAATGTTATATCACAGATAATTAAAACCACTGATCCACATAACAGATTTAGAATGGCAGACTGCATTTAGAATTATTTGGTGAAAGCTCTGGTGCCGTAGACATCAACAGCAACTAAATTACAAAGCCATAAATTGAAAATTTTCAATATTATTTCTTACGATATATAAATTTAATTACATACAGAAGGTATAGTTTATGTTTGCAGGTTTAGGAAGTATTTGGTATGATATTCTTATTCTAGATAATAACTTTTCTAAATCATATACTGCGCAATGATACAGCGATGAAATTCTTTTAATAAAGGCAGTGAGATTAAGGAAGGTTGAGAAATGAATCTTTCTTTACAAACAGACAGATTTTATACAGCAAAAAAATGAGTTAGCTTTAAATTAAACGATGACAAACGATGTTGAGTACAGAATACTCGTATAAAACGATGTCATTTAATGGGTTTGTTCATTTCTACATAGCAGAAGTGCACAATTATTAGTTATTTGCTGAAGGTATAGTATGTCACACACAAGGCCGGCTCCAGGGAATTTCACGACGCCAAGAAAATACGATGCCATATGGTATAGAAATTCCTAATCATAAATTTGAAAAATTGTATGCCTTATACGGCTGCCAACTGAGGCACAGTAGAGGAGAAACAAAAAAAAATTACAGAATTGAGAACGACAGAACGAAATTAGAATATAGTCCAAATTTTTCAGAATGCTTCAAAGCAATTACAGGTGGGTATTCGACTTTTTGGCAACTTTTTTTCTAATTTGTGAACCATTACAGAATAAATGATAAAGTAGAATTATTGTCAAATGTCGCCATAGCTCAGTTAAATCTTTTACTAATCTTGGTCAACTGTAGAAAAATTATAACAAAATATTATAAAAGGAAAAATATATTCTGTATAGTTTATTGCCAGAAAATGCTGAAGCGATTATAGGCATGAATTTCACCGATCTGATTAGCACTCTTCCTCACCTAGGGTTTAAAGAATTGAAGTGGCATGAAACAACAGTGTGCCATCTATCATCTTTAACTCCATACTATTTTTTTTGCCCTCTGTTGCATTTTTAAAGTATATTACGTTGAAAAAAAAATACTTTTGTACTTTTACCTTTTGAAGGGTTAAACATATGTATTTAATATATGACAATACAAGAGGGAAGGAGGGAGCCTAAATAATTTTATGGTGGCTACAGCTGATCCTGGCTACAAAAAAACAACAACCATGATAGATGATAATTCCTTAGCTAAATGTTTTATTACGGTGATTAGAAACTTCCTTTTAAAACAACTGTTTCTATTAAATCGCTGAAGTGTTACTGAATTTGAAAATTCTTACTTTTTCCATAGTTAAAAAAATGGCGAAAAAAAAGTCATTAATTCAAACAGATGTTTACTGCTTTATGAAAAGTACAGACCATAAATTAAATTTTACAACATAAAAGAAAGTACTTCCGTTTTAAATTTAAATTAATAATCGAACGATTTAGGAGGAAAAGTTGATATTGTTCTCTCTTTCTATTCATCATATTCAGCTAAAACATGCTAATTTGTAAAGATTTAATTAAGATGTTGCAGATACATAAAAACTATTTGTCTCGTGATCAACGTTTTTATGCCTTGAATAATCTGAATTCTTGACGATACATCAATTGCATCTCGGGTTATTGGTAGAAAACAAACTCTTTAGGAAACTTTGTAATGTTATATAGAACAAACAATATGTTGAAAAGCTTGAATTCATTTATATCAAACATCAAAATCCTTACTAACAGCAAACCAACAGTTCTTACTAACTAAATGCCAGACAAAGCGATTGCACTTTTTTGGCTTTATGCTTAGAAGTGTCACTTACTCGAATTCATGGTTAAATCAGACTTCGTTGATGCTCTTCTTTTCTAGTAATGTTTTTGAAATGGTTTGAAATTTCAGTTTTTCCGTCCAGATCCCAGGTGTTTTTTGTTCTTTTTTTTCAGAAATAACAATTATTTTTATTTAATATAAATGCTGAAACTTGCTACTTATAACTAAGAGAAACGACGATATGGTGCAAGATTGAATTAAACTTATTAAGAGCCATTCATGCAGGGTAAATCTCGCCCCCTTTCTAAACATTCAAAACCTAATACTTTTATCTATTTCAATTTAATCTTTAATACGTAATTTTAAGTAACAAATTTTGACACATTGTAATAGAAAGATGATTAATTGCAGATATTTCCTAAAAGGCTTGAACCTGAAATTTTAAAGTAATTTCAAACAAATAGCAAAAAAGGAAAGGCAAAACATTTCCTAATACAATTTAACAACATTTCACAATAGTAGCGGACATTTTTTTTAAATTATGGAACGCTATTTATTCTTAAAATTATAAGATGGTGAACTCCAGCAATTGAATAATTCTCCATATAATTTGAATTACTTCAACTGCACAGTCTTTGTAGTTGCATGAAAACACAAAATTAAATAACTCTCAAACTACTGGGCTTGGTGGCCTTAAGCAGTTGCCTTCTGCGCCATTATATGGAATTTTTGCTACAGAAATAACAAACCATCATCGAGAAAATCGTTCGAATCTAAAAGAAAATGCAGATTACAGCTGAAAATTTCTAAAGTTATAGGTTAGACATATAGGATAAATTTGAGAGAATTAAATATAGAAAGAGTTTTTTAAGATCTTTTGTTAGTGTGTTAGACTACAGAATTTTTTTTAAATGTTAAGATAAAACTGGAATCATAAAAGTGCCATGCGATAATAGAAATACTATAAACCAACAGAAATTTTTTAGCTAAAGTTAATAATTTTCTTTCATATGATATGAATTAGTTACAGAAAATCATTATTTTAGGATTTTGTTTTGACATCCATATTTTTCCTGAGTAAATTATTTTCTGTTTTGTAGTATAGGTACACACGAAAAAAGTTTTTAAATTTATTTTATAATGTTCTTTATTTATATTTAATGTATTTCAGGATTAAACTGGATTCAAACCTAAATATTATTATTCTATTAATTGAAAATAATGTTCTAAAGGTATAAAAACATTGATTTGGTATCTAGAATTCAGAAATGAACAAATACAAATAGATTAAGAAATGAATGAAAATCCTTTACAAACAATAAACATCTCTATCTTCACTAATAAAAAAATGAATGTGTGTGTGTGTGTGTGTGTGTGTGTGTGTGTGTGTGCTGGAGTTTCACGGTTCAAACCGTTTGATTAACATATACTATATTTGACAAATATGGTATATGTTAATCAAAGATTCGAAATGTACACCTCGGAGAGATTTTTCAAAATTTTAATTAATTAAAAAATAAGTTACATTTTGGTATTTTTTCGCGAAAACTTACGAAAGTATTATTGCGCAAAAATGAATTTTACATCATTCTAAGTTTTTTTAAATGTCTTTTTAATAAAACGAATTTAATATTCGTGCAAATGTTACCTAAATTTTGGCAATTTTTGGAAAATATTATTTTGTCTAAATTTCAATAACAGATTGCACTGTTGTCTTGAAATATTAACCATTTTCATGGTTTCGTCAAATATTTAATCGCTTGATTTTCTTCCGCTTTTGAAAGCTAAAGAAGAAGAATTCTGTTTAGTATTTGTGTGGCTTATAAAATAAATAAAAAATGTGAAATTACAATTCCGCGAAATTTAGAAGATAATTGAATCCGATGTACATTTTTAAAAGTGCTTTTAGTCTGTGGCACCGGTCTCCAATTGAAAGTTTTATGTACACATTAAACAGAGCTTAAGTAAGAACAATGAAAGTTACACTGCTTTAATGTCTGTCAATTTGACGGAGTCATGAAGATGAACTATTTATCTACAGTTAAATATAGCCAATATTCTCGATGAAGTCATGAAGATGAACGATTTATCTACAGTTAAATATAGCC
>JAPMOR010054253.1:36283-47331 GCA_026543865.1 Argiope aurantia
CGAAAGCTAGCTGGGATTCGGTTCGCAATTGATTTCCCGAACGGTTGCGAGCCTTGTTTCCTGGATTGAGGCATCGTGTTGCGAGCGCTGTTATCTTATCGGGGAGCTGATGTCCGTCTTCCTGATTCACCAGTGGAAATTCGGATGACTAATGCTGAGTGCGAGCGCAAAGGCACGGAACGCATCTTTGATGTTGGCAGCTATTTTGAGCGGGGGAATTCTCTGGTTTATAAATTCGGGATCGAAAAAAAGGATTCGCTTTTATTTTTATTGTATATAGCTGCTGTCTTATCGCAAACTTCTGATAACAATGCTTTCAGTGAAAGAAATGACGATGTTTGTAAGATTATTTATTTCGAGGATCGGAGATTTTCTTGTCATTCAATGAGTGGTTGACAAAGCCTATAAATAACATCAACATTTTATTGCGCATTTTACCACAAGAAAGGTGGGATAATCAAATAAGCATTCGCCTAGGAAGTAGCCATTTAGAGGAAGGTTGAGAAAAATTTCAAATATATTGTTTTAAAGGCAACCAAATCTTGTAATTTCGTTCCATTTCTACTAATCATTCCCACCAATTTATTTAAATTAGATATCTTTTGAATTCCAAAGCATTATTCTTAGAATTTTTTTTTCATAGCTTTAAATTCGTCTCTAGAAGCATTCTTTTTCTTTTGTAGTTGTTTGATTGATTTATAACTCAACAGATTCTAACAAACATTGTATTAAAGCCTTCAGATTGTATTTAAAAAGTTTTATAATTGCTTTAGAATTTTGTTTAACATTACTCATCAATTTAATTTTTTTTAATACGTAACTCTTTTCAACATAAACTACCATTAAAAGTCTTGTTATTTAAGTTTGTCAAAATATTTAATACTTAAAAACTTCTCGTATAGGGCTAAATTAAAATCAACAAAAAATGGTTTAATTTTCCAAATTGAGGAAGGAAAAGATAGACCAGTATCTTGCAATGCCTAAAAGTTGTTACAAGACCCTAAATCTGAGCCTAATTACAATCAATGTTTTTATTATTCAAAATATTAAAAATGGTCTTTAAATAATTTTTCTTGCAGAAAATAATTCGAATTTATTATTTAAACTTAATTAAATAATTAAAATATAATTCATTGTCTCAAAGAGATTCGTTGGAAAATACTCGTCACATCTTCAAAAATTCACATGTCGTAGCATGATAATGCTTAAATCTTGATTCGCTTTGCTCTATGATCTTCATCTGAGTTGATTCCAACGGCCATTGCATTTTGTGTCTAAAGATTTTTATAGCATGCAGTTTTCCGACACCTTCTATTAAATCATTAACGATAATTATTCACAGTCTTATAAATTTGTTGGCTGCTGTATTATGAAGCGAAACTACTAATAAAAAATTACGTTCAGAACCAATTTTAAAAATTTATTAAAAATAAATAACAATTTGCACGAAAATAAAACAATTCTCACTAAAAAGTTTTATTATTTTTTTTAGAATTTTAAAATAGTGCAAAAATGGTTTTTGTGTGATAATATGTGTCGAAAGTGCTGAACATTTCAATTGATTTGAAATTAATAAAAAAATTTAAATAACATTTTGAAAAAAACATTTCCTTGGTGAGAGCTTACTACCCAAGAAATAACTACGTGCCAAATTTGGTAGCTCTGTGAACAAACGATTAGCTTTTTAGCGAGTTTTGAAATATTTTTGCATAACGCATGACACTTACAATTCAAATAAGCTTAAAAAATTATCATTATAAATAAATTCAGATTATTGTAAAAGTAAGATATCTTTAAAGAAATAGCTGGGCCGCGGTGGCCTGGTGGTACGGTCTCGGCTTCGGAACCGGAGGGTTTCAGGTTCGAGACCCGATTCCACCGAAGAACCGTCGTGTAAGGGGATCAGTTGCACGTTAAGTCCGTCATGACCAAACGTCCTCCCGCTGGTGTGGTGTGGAGAGGGAGGTGCCATCTCAGGTGTCGTCCTCGTCATCTGACTGTGGTTCAAAATTACGAGGTCCGTCCCAAAATAGCCCTAGTGTTGCTTCAAACGGGACGTTAATGTAACTAAACCAAACCAATTAAAGAAATAGCTAACATTCATAAAATTTCAAATATAAAACGATGCAAAATTAACTTTTCTTTCTATAAGAGATTTTTTTTGTCTGATCCTGAGAAAAACGTTTTTATTGGATTAATAGTACCGCAAATTAATTTACTTCACAATCCTGTGATAAGAAATTCCCTTTTTTTTTTAGATTTGAACTCCAGCAAACAATCAGATAGTAACATGTAGCAATATCTAAGAAGATATTATTAAAATAACCTTTTTAAAGCAGGATATGAACTCATTACTGAAACGAAACGACAGGCGAAATTTTTAGTTATAATTTTTTAACTATCAGTCCAAATCTCTTTCTATAAATAATATTACCTAAATTTATAAAACTTCGAACATCCGGAATTGTCTCGGGTAGCTGCCTGCATTCTTTGATGAAGACTGATACGATCAGACAAAAGCCGGATTCAGACGATATTATCTTAAAGTTAAGATGGACGGACGTAATTGAAACAGTGGAATAACCGAAAGCTACGAAACTCATTACCAATTAAGATCTAAAATCTCTTCTTTAATAATAAAGTGAGGCAAGATAATTTTCTTATTTATTTAGTCACAAAATTGACTAATGCTATGAAACAATATCCTATTCAAATATTAGCTTAATTAATTGCGAACATTTTATTTATTAAGGCCATCATATTATTCATTATGTCACTAGATACTCAAGAGAGTTAAGATATGGTATAGTTGATAATCATGAATTTGAGGTAAAAGTTTGTGGACGCTGGTGTAGTGACTTCAGAAGGGAGGCAAAGGATACATGGATGTTCCAGACGCCACTCATTTCTTATGGGGATAAAAGCTTAGTGATTTTACGTCGCTTTTTAAAGTGGCCGCGGTGGCCTGGTGGTAAGGTCTCGGCTTCGGAACCGGAGGGCTTCAGGTTCGAGACCCGATTCCACCGAAGAACCGTCGTGTAAGGGGGGCAGTTGCACGTTAAATCCGTCATGACCAAACGTCCTCCCGCTGGTGTGGTGTGGTGTGGTGTGGAGAGGGGGCTGCCAGCTCAGGTGTCGTCCTCGTCATCTGACCGCGGTTCAAAATTACGAGGTCCGTCCCAAAATAGCCAAAGTGTTGCTTCAAACGAGACGTTAATATAACTAAACCAAACCAAATCGCTTTTTAAAGATAAATTTTGTGTGAGGAGGGAAAAAATAATGCCATTCTTCGGATTCCACTTATCCTTGCTATGCCACTGTTTGTGGATTTTAATCTGTGGCAGTGATCTCCAGGGCCCGATCGTGGTGAATAAGATCTTCACCCCTCACAGATTCTAACACTCACACTACTACGTACATCGTTTTTGTTAATTTTTCACATTCTCTATTGTATGCTCAGATTTACAAAAATTTTATAATTGTGTAGGTATATTTAACAGAAATAATATAATCCGAAAAGATTTTAATGTAATGAACTACATTCATGAAAAATGCTGTAAACAAAGAATCAAATGCATTAATGTAGTAAATAAATCACAAATTGCACATATTTTCTAAAATGCAGGATGAAAATGAAATCTCAATTTTATTAAATATAATAGCAGCTGAACATAGTTTTAATATGATAAAGGACTCTCACAGAAGGCTTATTCTTCATTTTTTTTTATTTACAAGACAAATCATACCGATCTAACAATTAAACTTGAAAATATGAGGTTGGGACGTGTAACAACAACAGCTGTTTTACCCTGTTTTCAGATGTGTCTTGTAT
This sequence comes from Argiope aurantia, assembly GCA_026543865.1. NCBI lineage: Eukaryota > Metazoa > Arthropoda > Arachnida > Araneae > Araneidae > Argiope > Argiope aurantia. Next base: position 40,116 of record JAPMOR010054253.1, read on the forward strand.
TTTTTATTTTTAATGAGAGTTTTTGTGCCCCCTTCCCCCGCTACAAATCTCACCAGGACTTGGGTACGATCTTGAAGCTAAACACTATCACGCAACAAATTGTTTTCTGAAATCCGGCTGGTAGCAGCAGATTTTTCTGGTGTTTTTCAAAAGAATGCGGACTAGTTTTCTCTAAAGGTTTTCAACGAAACACGAGTATGGACAATTTTCCTGTAAAAGTCCACCAGAAAATCAACTCATCCACAATGATTTCCAAACGAAAACGAATATAGGAACATTTTTCCTAAATAAACGAAACGTTATTTTCTTGAATAAACGAACGTTTTCCTAAATAAGTGAAACGTTATTTTCCTATATAAACGAAACATATTCGAGTTCGCATAAACGAAACGCGAATGTGGGCAAGTTCCCCCTAAAAATCTCTGGTATTTCCCAAAAGAAAATCGGATATAACGAGTTTCAATGAAATTCTTCCAAGAAATGAATCCATCCCTGTATGTGGAGTTAAATCGGACTACCTAAAATGCCATCTAGGTACTTGATTAACTTAACTTGAGACATGGCACTTATATTCTGCCCTGAGTCCTTGACTTGCATATATGTAGACCAAGCCATATTCGAGTGGCTTAAGCCAGATTCTTTCACTCTGGCTGAGATATTAATTTTATGGAGAGCTCGCTATTCAGCTCTCAAAAGTCCTTGTTACAATATAAAACACTGCACTCGGCTTTTATAATAAGATGAGATATAAAAGTTCAAAATACCGTACCGATTGAAATAAAAATCTTCAAGTACAGCCTTAGGCAGTTATTTGTAAAATGTTTCTCCGATGTTGAATAACACTCGCTTTAAAGGAAATTATGCTCACCAAAAACGGTACAATAGTCAATTAAATGATGCATCCCACTGTTTGATCACATGAGTCGATTTGTAGCGATCAGATGTGGAAAAAAAAAAGAAAAAAAAAAAAGAACAGAAACGCGTTTTTGTGCATGTGTGTGAGTAACAACGTTATTTGTCCTGCATGTTAATGAGTCAAAGGGCAACTTCTGAAACGACGTGCTTAGAATATATTTAGAAGATAGATGTTTATGATTGCTTGGTGTAGTTACTTACCATCGGTTGTGGGAACTTATTGTTTCAAAAGAGGCAAACGTATCACTTGTTGATAAGTCCTTCGGCTCTTTCGGCTCTGAAAACTTTTTTTCTTACAAATGAAGTTCAATATTGATTGCGGATTCAGGTTTAATTAGTTTGAAAATTTTTATTTCTATACTATCGTGCGCAAAGAGAAAGTATTATCGTCAAAAAATTTAAACTTAAGATTCTGACGAATTTTCATATATCAAACCACATTTAATCAGGAAAAAAAACATATTTTTGAAATTATGTAATCAAAGTGTTTTTAACTAAAGATATGAAAATTGGTATATGATGTTCATGATAAATGCGTAGATTTGTATAAAATTGTAAACGAAATTAATTCGCAAAGAAGCCTCACTGGGCGGCTTGCTTATAACGGTGAACATTATAATTACAAAATGCAAAGTTAAATGGATAAAATTTTGATTCACATGTTTAACATTTAAAGCGAAGAAAGGTATAAAATCTTGAATCAAATCTGCCAAAGGCTTGACAGCCTATCGGTCTGCATTTTCGCAGCTAGTACTTTCGCAACGATCTCAAAATTGAAGATGCCAAAATTTATACTTCAAAGTTCTCTCGAAATATCTGAGTAAAAATTCTGGATCACCCGAATCCCTCAAATCAATAACAAACCTACTACGTCCATTGTAATAGCAAATACAAGTACCCATACCCCAAAAAAATGGTCTCGTCCATTTAAAATTGCTAGAGAAGTTGATGGCTTTCTGCAAAATAAACCGCTTGTCATTCAGCAGATAAACTTTGAATATATGTATAATTGAGAGGATAGGGCATTTTTAAGAGGATAGGCAAAATTTTAATTTATTAAAAAACAAAATTTTGATGTTATTCACAATAATATTCGAAACTAATAAAGCATAGAAGTGATTTTTATGTTATCGTAAAATTTAATTAACATTCCTTTTCAATGGTGCCAATCTTTTTTCCAATTGATTTTTTTTATATTTTCAAATAATTTCCAAGAATTAATTTAATTGAATTTTTCAACAATATATATCATAAAATTAAAATAAATCTTAATTTGCACAAATACGTTACGTGCTTCTAGTTTTTATCAACGTATTGCCATCAAGTTGAAAAAAGGCCAAAACATTAAGTTAACTTGCAAACCAAGCATAGAAAAACTTTGAGAAAACTATAATTTGTATTTTTTGTATTTTGTATCCAGAATATATTACTTTTGTATTTTGTATCTAGAATATAAGTGCAAAAAAATTCTGCGGCCATTTTATAATATGTATAAATTTATAATTCGATAATTCGGATGAATTAATAATTCGGATAAATTAATAATTCGATAATTAGAATGTTATTTTGACACTGAACTAACTGGTAGTTCAAGGCAACTAGCTTTTAATAACCTATGTGAGAACTATTCTCGCATATTATTTACAATTTACTTTCATCAATATATAGAATTTCTATTACATCGGGGAGTTGCCGTTTTAAAAATAAGAAATATCCTTTATTTCATAATTTTAATTATTTATTTCATATACTTAATCCTTAAATAGAAATACTCTTTATTAATTTCATATAGATTATCATTCGCTTTTAATATTTTAGTAATATTTGTATAAACTACAATTTCGAACTACCTCTCAGTCCCCACCCCCCTTTAAATGCATAAATATAAAACCATATTCAACTCATTCCTGGGCACCATTTTTATAAAGTCCGATTTCGGTAAATTATTTGATAATGATTTAGCTATTATTTACTTCAGATATACATTATAACTCCAATCATAAAAAGCTAGAAACAAAAATTGTCCGAGAATTTGTATGATACTTCCAATCATTATTTGATACCTACTTTCTGAAATACCATTGCTCTTCTAATACCTATCTTCTAGCACTTAAATCTTCTACAAGATAATATCTTCCGGAGAGGAAGATTAATATTACGATTGAAATCAACTTACACTTCGACACGTCTTGGTGTGTTATTTGATAGCAGTATTCATAAACACATGTTAGGAAAAAGTATGTAAGTGAAGCGAGAACAGCATATGAACGTCACCGGCCACATTCTGTAATATTACTTTTAAATGTTTTGACGGAACTCAAACTCATCCATCAAAACATTCAGTTAGGATTCTTTTAGAATGTCCACCTCAGCTTTTATTTCTTAATGTGTGCACTTTTTAATTTGCAGGGAACTCATTCTGCTGAATTCATATTTTTCAATCGTATTAAATAGCAAAAAAAATTTTTTTTAGTAAAGTATTCTATTCTAATTATTTAACAGCTTAAAAAGTCAATAATTTAGGGAAGCAAGTTGGTCGCCAAAGGCAGCTTGTAAATAATTATTTTATAACCTTATATAAATTGATGGAAAAAAATAAGATAGAAAGGGAACTACATTTGATTTTTCAAAAAAAAAAAAAAAAAAAAGAAGAAGAAGAAGAAGAAAAATAAAATATTGTTTTAAATCACATTTTAGAGTTAAGTTTTAAAGTCTACTAAAATTAAAGGTAAGATTTAAGAATAATAAAAAAATGTAGAGATAAAAGGTAATATTTTAAGCTAGTAGGGAAAAATTCAAAATACTTTTGATTCCCTTTTTATTAAAAGAAGAGGGTTTTAAAAATATTGATGAAACAATGAAATATGATTGATGTTTATTTAAGTATGGTTTCAAATCATATAAAGATTATTCTCAATATTCTAAAATTAGGAAACAAAAAAGTACAATAAAAATAGTTAATATTATTGAAAAAATATTTTTTAATTTAAAAATGATATGTTAATTATTCTCGAATGATGATATTTTCAGGTTTTAACGGTGAAATTTTCAAAATATTTCTTAGTTTTTTTTATTTGTAAAAATTTCAAACATCTCACCCTCCTAAATGTACATCACAATTTTTAAAATTTGAAAATAATCTGCATTTCTGCATTCATTTTATTTAAAATAAATCTTTATTCAAAACTTGGAGGTAGACAGAAAAAAGATGGGAGTTCTTGTTTGCAGAAGATATTTTTATGGATAAAAATTCATTTACATTTTTGAAAGTATAATTTTAAACTTAGAAAGAATGGCTATTGATACCAAAATTGACTGATGATAATGTTTTCTCCAATAGCTATATTTCGCCTCCGGCAGATGATGAAAACACTGTATTAATTCCATAATACAATTATTTAATTAATAAAATCATCTTTCTAAAATTGCTTTCCATAATCTCTTCTCCGATTAAAATCAGTTCACATCTACTTCACCGTGATTAGTGCTGTTAAATGAACTGCAATCGCCGGTTACTGTTCTCGATCTCACAATGCTGTATTTCTCAAATGAACGAGTCATGTAATGTTGATCATGTGTTAAATTAATGATATTTTGATATTTAATACCCAGCAGACAGCCAATCATGAATCACGATTATACCGTGATGTAGTTGTTATCAACGGAAGCTCGCTTGATCTTACCAAGTGATAAGTAGCACCTATGAGACCCGTATTTTGAATTGAATTGTTCAGACGGCGCATTCGATTGCGTTTTAGAAAACTGGGTATAAGAAGAAAAATTATGAAGTTAAGAAAAAACGTAATATACATTAAAAAGCAAATCTTTCATAATTCAAAACATTTTAATAAAATTATTTTTAATAAAACTGATTCATAGAATTTTTACATCCACAAATCAGTTCTGATATACTCGTGTAAAATGTATCGTGGTACTTTTTCTGAAGACAAATGAAACCTTTGTCGAAATTTCACATTTTCGCGATTTTCGAAAGTATTATTTATTGAATCTGGAATTTTCTGTGCGTATTATTCCGATGGCGTCATTATCCATATTATACAATTAAAACAGTGAAACTGTTCACCGATGAACTTCCTTACGCACAAATAAATTTAGATTATCCGGAGCACTATCTGCTGAAGTCACTGTTAACCACGCCGTTGCCAAAGAAATCTAACTGTATTTTTATTTATTTATTCATTGAAATCAATTTTTTTTCCATAAAAGATGTGAAAGTTGATATTAGAGACGATTTTTACAATGTAGGATGTACAATAAGAAGAGTTGTAAATAAAAAATTTTCGCTTTTTGACATTAGATTAAAATGGGTTAAGACGCTCATGGCAAAATGCAAGATCAATAACATTCATGGCAGTAGTTATTTTATCATAACCGTATGTCATGAAAAGCACTTCCACTTCTTCTGAGACAACTCCTGGAATTCCTGAAAACGAATTCGGAACTTTTTTCAGCGAACTTTGCGATGTGTGGTGTTGCAGTTCCATCGCATATGTTTATACTAAAAATCCTGTATATAATTCTGTAAATAATTTCAACTAATTAAATGTCTTAGTATTTTTTAGATTGGTGTTTGACTGATTTAGTGTTGATGACTGATTGATTTAATATAATAGCAACTCCGATTAATATCGATTCGTACGTTCGATGTGACTTCATTTCAGCGCGAAAAGAGCGATCGCAGGCAAGGTGAGTAATCCCTGTTCGTTTTCATTGCTCATCAGTTTTTGATTGCCACACCGTATGCGTAAATGAAAATAAAATCCTAAGAAGTTGTGCCAAATATTTGCAAAATAAAACATTAAAAAATTAATAAAAATAAAAATAATTAGTTATAGAAATATAATATATTGCCTAATACTCGAATACTCATTAATAAATGTAGCTTTGGCTCCGGCGACTTGAATAAAACCGAGAATAAAATCTTGATCGATGTGCAGGCACAGAGACTTAAAATGAAAACTTTTACCTGGCCTGATAATTAATTGACTTATGATTTAAAAGCATCATATTTTTAGAAAAATTTTACTCATGTGGTGAGGATATAACGAATCTAAGAACATCAGTAATCACGCGAAAGAGTCAAATGATGCGAGAAAAAAAGCATGTAGGCTTATTTATTTTCAAATTAAAAATGTTAGATAATCTTGCCGTTCATGATTTATACTTTAATCTCTGTTTGTCGAATTTTCAGCTATCCCAGGGATTATGAACCAAATCAACTCGGGCATGCGAGATGCTCCTCTATTTCTACAATTTAATGGTTGTCGAGTTATCTTCAATGTACAATGAGAAGAATCTAATGAACATTTTGAAATGGTACCTATTATTTCGATGTCAAGAACAAACATTCAACCGTTGTTTTTTTTATTATAGTTATTAAATTGAGGTTTTATTCTTATTTTATTTGTCATGTTCAAAGATGAATGAATGTTCAAAAATAATTCCTTGAACCAGTTTTTTTTTTTTTTTTTTTTTTTTTTCAGAACTTATGGACGTATGAAACGTGACGATTTATCAAAATCTCGAGAAAGTTCTTTTTCTTTATGATTACAAATGCTTCATTTTTTCTACAATCATATTCAAGAAAATAAACGTAATTGTATTGAACTTTTTATGTTTCTCTTGCTGCTATTAATGTATTTTAATTCAATTATAAAAGAATGAAAAAAAGACAATTGTTACAGTTTTATCTGAGGCATGGAAAAAGACAGTGTGTCAAATTTTCAATTTTCAACAAACATCATCTAAGAAATTTTCAAAAATCACGACGATTTCTAAAAAAAGTTTCACCTATATTATTCTATACTTTATTATCAGATGTCCTTTACACACAGGAAACTTAATGTATGAATATGCGAGGTTGAACTTTAAAAATTAATAATTAATTGGGCCTAAGTGAAGATTAGTGTGCACCAACTGTTTGTCGCCAATATTGCAACCCGTCGGATCCCTCTTATAGCAACAGTACTGCTGTTTTGTTTACTACTTTTTGCAATGGTTGAGTTGTACATAAACTACAATGATATTATGAAAAATTTGAAATTAAAAAAATATCGATTAAAGATTTCGATTTTGTTCTTTATTATAATTAAAAGTTTATTAAATAAAGAAAGTTAAGCTTATAATTAAAAGTTATTTTCTTCTTTCTTTTTTTTAATGTGAATACGAACAGAAAGTATTTATTCTTTTGCAATTTTTAATTGTCAGTATGCGCTTTAAAAAAATTGTCTGCATTCTCACTTTAAAAGACAGCTGCAATGGAATTTTTCGCAGTTCTCGT
>JAPMOR010054253.1:59414-76601 GCA_026543865.1 Argiope aurantia
GAGGTTTCACTTCGTGAAAATAATATTTTATCTGCACGGGCACGTTACACGTGCATGGAGAAAATTAGTTTTTAACAGCTTATTTCCATCATGTTGTCAAAAGTTCAAATTAAAAGATTAAGTTAATTCTTGCTTCAAGCTAAATCTAGTAAAATGTAATTTTCTTTACGTGTTTGTAAAGAAAGGAAATAAAATATTTTATATAAAAATAAATGAAAAAAAAAGTTTTGTGAACTTTTAAAATATCCAGATTATTAATTCAATAATTCCATAATATTTAAGGTAAAAATGCTTTATATATGTATGTATGATATCTACTCTAATATTGTTTTAACACTTAATTTCTAAACAGTTAGTATTTAGTGTATGCATCTGGTTGGAAAACTAGACTAAATAAAGTAAATAATACTATTTTGTGCAGTCTAAGTCAATAAAAGCTCTGATGAATTACGAATTTTATATTTTTATACAAGTCCTAGATATTATAAGTCATATTTTGAAACACTAACATTTCAAATTAAAAAAAGAAAAGTCCTCTCTATTACTTTTAAACTGATTAAATTATGGAAATTTGAATATCTTGTAAAAACGCGAGATTTTAGATGTCTCCATTGATCGTCTCAAACAAAATAAGCAAATATGTGTTTGGAGTTTCCTAAAGGCTTTTTCATCAATTAATTTTTAGCAAGGTTATTTTTATTTATTATTCTAAGATAATGATACTCAGAGCTTCATAACTCGATCAGATTAAGTCGCCAGAAATTGATATATTTTCTAGGTTTAAAAGTTGGGTTTGCAAGACTATTTCATTAAATATGGCAAAGAACTGTATAAAATTTAGACTTCATAATACTTACAGAAGTTCCTTTATTAATCGAAACAAAATGTAATTATTTATGTCATTTAAATCCTTTTTAAAGCAAAATTAAAAACTGAATTTTATAATGAATCAGAGAATTTTTTATTGAATAGTTCTTCGAGATATTGCATAAATTACAAAGAAAATTATTATGTAGTGCACATAAGAATTCACTGCTGAGCGATTCTATTTTACTTACTCATATTTTTAAAACCTAATTTGCTTTTACCAAAACGTTTGGTTTTAATTAAAATTTAATCACTTCTGCTTCAATTTAAAGCTCAAATTTTATGAGAGCTAGCAAAAAATTAGAGGCATGTATATTATAATGATCAGAACTCAATTCTCTGATGATTTTTTGTAGTTTTCTGGCAGCTCCAGTAAAATTTGAACTTTTAATTAAAGCAGAATTGATTAAACTTCAATTAATATTTCACATTTTGGAAGAGCTGATAGAAAATTAGTGAAATACAAAGTACAATGAACAGAATGATGCAAGGCTTCTATAACAGCATGAATTATATGACTATGAAATTATAAAGTTTAAAAATATTTTGCTGAGGAAGCTATTAAGAGATTAAGTTTAAAATATTGAATAGAAAATTTTAGCAATCATTAATCCCAGCGAACCAGCTCTTTGAACAATTGTGTTGAACGAATAGGATTAATAAGCGAAAATCACAATTTCAATTCTTTTTTTTTTATCAATTTACAAAAGCATTTGAATCTTACAGTGATTCAAATTTCTAAAAAAGTAGGCGAAATAATTTAATAGTTGGCTTAATAAGTTTTTTTAAATTTTATTTATTATTAAAGAACGCCGTGGATTTGAACCTTGGACAAGAACAAAAAAAAGTTCTGCAACTCTTACAGATGTTTCAACTTCTTCAACATTTGTAAGGAAAGAAAGAGAATCTTCTCCTCTTAGAAAATTTGATCAAAACTTTCTAATAATTAATTTTTAATATAAATTCTTAGTTATTATTAATCAACGCTTCTTTTTGCTTTTTAGATTGTCTAGGATTGAAATAAAATATTTTTTATAAAAATGTGATCGCAAATTTTTTTTTCGCACTCAAAAGATGCTATGCGTGAAAAAATTTTTTAAAAAAATCCTGCTTTAAATTAATAATTTGCATAACAAAATAAAATTTTTAAAAAAATCTGACTCTCAAATTATGTGTTTTTTTTAATCTAGTAAAGTATCTAAAGAAATTTGATTTCGTTTGATAAAGAAATCAGTAATGAAAAAAAGATCTTTTAACAGATTTTTAAAACATTGAAAAAATTTCATTTTCTTTTAAAAACTAACCATAATAAAAAAATATCATTTCACTTCTCTTCTTGACGAAAGAAGTTATGGAATTTTATCTCTATTACAATATTTTTAATTTTTCGTTTGAAATTCTTGGCAGATAAAATTCGACAGATAGACATCAAGTAGACATATTAATTCTAAATAAGTTTCTATCGTAAGAAATTTTGATATCTATAACATTGTTGTCAAGGAAAACTTGGCGAATTTAATATAACGATTTTAGAAAAGACAGCAAAACTCATTGCTGTAATATTACTGGAATGGAGCAAACTAAATAGCAAAATAAAGAGTAGATTATGCAGGAAATGATGAAGAATCAATAAAAATAAGTTTGAAAGTTAATCCTACAATGATACCTATTCTTTTAACGTTTCCAATAACTACCCCCTCCCATATTTCCATTTTTTAACAAAAAAATCGAATATCCTTAACGATATATTATTTGAAAATAAATCTCTTGAATAATCTGTAACTTTCGCATAAATGGAGAAAAAAAAGAGAGTTTGAATGCCTATGAACTTGTAAATCCGTGCATTATTCTTCCATCATCTAGAATGTGTAATAAAAAAGAAAAATGTATTGATTCTTATGTCGAAATTCTGTTCCACAAGTGTACGTTTACATTTTAAAAAAAGTGAAGCAAAAAGTTGTAAGGTGCTTGCATGTTGTTCTTTTGTTGAAAATCAATTTTTTCTGATAGGCCAATTGCAAGACATTTATATAAAAAAATGATTTTAAACATAATATAGTTTGAATCCCATGTGAAAGTGGACTATCATCCCTTTTGATTTTTGCTTCGATCATTTTTAATATTTATTTTTTTCTGTTCTCCGTTCTTTTTTTTTCCGTGCGTTTTTACTTCCTCTTAGAGGAAGTAAAAACGCACTCAAAATTCTTATCTTTTTTTTTTATGCCAGCACAAATATTAAATGTGACAAGAAAAGTAGCTTCCGATCTCGAAGATTCATGTACTACTCTACTATTGGAGATTGCCATTTGTCCTGTGAAGGGCAATTGAATTTAGCATACACACAAAAAAGAGAAAGAAATTGGCGATCTTTCAATCCCATGCATTATCTTCCAATCGGCCAGGAGTCACAACAAAGATTTTTAAAAAAAAATGGGGGTGGGGGGATCAGTTGATAGTTATCAAGTGAAGAGAGCAGACTCGAAGTCATTATCAGCCAACCACTCAGTACAAGGAGAGTTGCAAAATAAATATTGCCTTTGCAGCAGTCATGCGGAAGTGGTTCTTTTGCTGAGTGGGCGTTGCATGACACTCAGCAACACAAATGAAATAGGATTCTATCCGACGACCGTTATAATCACTGTGGAGAAGGGTGAATTGCTAAATGAAAGGGTTCTTCCCATTGTTGCAGAAGGTGCCATTTTATTATCATCCGGAAATCTCCTCTCTTGACAATGGTATTGACGAGTCACGCCCTGGTTCACCCGATGCCTGCCAGCCAAGGTTTAATTGCTGATTAGTGAGAGACTAAGAGGGTTCGTTGGCAAAAATTAACGAGAGGTGGCGGACTTAGACGTTCTCAGTTAATGGCGTATAAATGATGAGTTATTCTGATAGATGACATTCATTGGCTATTCAGGAATTTCTCGACCAGCGGGTTGGATCCTTTTCATTAGATTTTATTCCCTTTCACAAAAAGTTATCTTCTATATCGGCTATATATCAAGGGCCAGGGTACCTAGATATACTACAAAGCAAAGTTTCGTCAGAAAAAAAAAACGTCAAATTAATGAGAAAACATTTAAATCTTATGAAATAGTTTTTAAAACAAATGACAATTTCTAGCCTTTTCTTCATTTTAGTTCGGTTTATATTACTCATAAAAGCTTCCCTTCCAATTTGCTACTCGCCTCTTTACTTCGCAGTAATGCTGCGTAGCGTCCTTTTGGATCTGTCTTTTGAAATCTAAAGATGTTCATCTTGCTTGACCAACTCGAAGAAATCAGTTTTATATATATATATGTAAGCATTATTTTATGTGAAGCAGAATACAGTTTGAAGACAGTGAAGAGACTTGCTATTTCGTGACGTCGTTTTATTTCATTTTTAAGAAGCAGGCATATGTACAAGCGATGAGCACACAGGACGACACAGAAAAGGAATGAGGAAAAAGCTCAGGGAACATTTTATCCCTGGTCTTATATAACCTATGATTTTGATAGGGAAAACATTTCTTCATAGTGCTAATATATTACGAGATTTCGATAGGGATTTTCGTTGCACGCGCGGAGAAGGCAGGGGAAACACAGGGAGATTTTAAAAAAGAATTTGCCTCATCATCGGTATTTTGCCTCTTCACGCGAAGTGTGGGAAAGTTCGACTTTTAGCTGACTCTGCAATTCAACAAAGCTTCTCTTGAATTAATTAAGTAGAGACAGTGGAATTGGATCACGAAATAAGAGAATATTTTAGAATAAAGTTACTATGGGCTAAATGAAGATAAAATCTTGAAAATTAATTAAATTGCAATTAGAGTTAAAATATCATTACATACATATAAAAATTAGTTTGTAAAAATGAGGAAAGAAGTGCCGAAATGACTCAGTTGAGAGGGAAATATATTGAGTAAAGGAAAGAAAAATTAAAACGAAACTTATTTGAATTAGATAAAGAAATTCATAAATGTATTGTTTTGAAACGTTTATTGAAATGCAAAACCATTTTAAATAATTCTGTCTCTAGAAAATCCATTTTAGATTGCATTCTATTCGGAAACAATGAATGTTAATGGCTAGGATCAAGCTTTGCTCATACAAAATGTGCAAGAAAAATACATTAATTAGATCTCTTAAATACTCGTTCGTTTTAAATATATTGTTTTCTTTAATTGTATAAGAAAAAGGCACCTGTTGTCTATTTTATAGCCAATAGTCATCTTCTGTCATAATCTCTGACTCACATCTAATTACTAATAAAATTATGGGGCTAAAACTTGAAAGCAAGATTTTTTTTCCGTCTTTTATCCTAGATTCTATTCCAATTCTTCATTTATATAACCTAGCAGAAATGCTTGGATTTTTTAATTAGATTATTTTGTTTAAAAATTGTTTGAATTTCATCAGAACATTTCTGCTATATAATTAATTGTCTTTATCTTCAACTTTACAAATTTAAGCTTTAAATTTTTAAAAAAGGGTGCTATTTTGATGCATGTTTTTCCATAATACAAAAAAAAAATTAAAGAACATTATATTATCTAAGTAAATGAATACAAACTGTAAAGTCTTATTCGCTTGTAAACATAAAAATTATAGGTAATAATCACTTAATTCGTAAATTCTTAACAGTATATTCATATGCTGTTAAGAATTTTATATTGCTTAACTGCGCAGTTATTTTCATGATAATTTCACAAATAGCTCTGACAGATGCCGAATGGATGTCGAGTCAATGAACTTCGGATTTGGCGACAACTATCTGCAGACTTGACGACGAATTTGATGACTTCGAAGACAAATACGAAAATTCAAGAAACTGCTCGAATTTTGACAATATTTCGATTAGGAGCGAAGATATGATATCTTACTGGAAGTTTTTTTTTCTTTGTCACGGCTAATATGTGGCTAAGATGAGAAATAGTTAAGCTCAAACGAATCGAAAGATTGTACTCTACGGAGTGTCGATCTCTACGCGCTTCTTGCTATTGTGACTGTTTAATAGAAATTTACTGCCCGTGTGTTGTTGATTTGCAAATACTTTTTATGTACGCATCATATCTGCTTTGTTACGTGTGTTGCATGTTTTTATATAGAATAAAGATTCGTTACCCAATACTGAGCCTGTTGGACTTTTCACTGTATCCCGTCAGGATGTTTTGGATTTTTCTAACAATATATTTATTTAATACAAGTGAAACTCGCTCTTTTCTTGCAAGAAATGAATGCTTCAATTTGCCAGCAATTCTGATATTTTAGAAACAGGCAAAAGAAAAGAATTGTTTTCCTACCTTGTAAGATTTTTTTTTTGTGTGTTATCTCTCTTCAACCAAAACTTCTCGCTGTTTTCTTCTGATCCTGATTTAGATTCGAGCTGCATAATGTAGATCAAATTGTCAGTCTAATAATACGTCTGTAAAAGCAAAAAAAAAAAAAAAGGATTCAACTTCCTTGTTTTTTTTTTGTTTTGTTTTTTTAAGTGACGACTTTTTATAAACAAAGGTGATCTGATTAAAATTCTGTGTTGATTCAAAAGGAAATAATAGATTGAGATGTAGCTATTGATATAAGTTGGCCGTGACCTTTTATGTCATTTTATGATGTGCGGACGTTTTGTCACGAGATACAGCAGGGGGGGGGGGCATTATATGGGCGCTGAGAACAAACTCGAAGATTTAACCTTCCTAATCCGAGATTCGGAACAATCAGCATTAATAAAAAGTCTTCACTGCTCTAGAGCTAATTATGATGTCTTTATTCTTTCTTTTTTTCCCCCAACCTATAAGCTTAAACTTTTAGCACTTTGGTAGTACACTTTTAGTACTTAGTAGCCCCTTTTTAAATGAAAAATCATCTGAAAGATCTTTTTTTTTATAGAAAATTTTTGTCCTGGCCTTAAATAAATCAATAAATTAATAGATCACAGAATTTCTTTTTTTCTGGGGGCGGAAAAGGGAGATAGAGAGTCTCAAATTCGAGATCCAGTTCCAACAAAAATCTTCCTCGATTCCTTATACGATTGATGCACTTTATAAACTTCAAAAGTCAAACGTCCTCCCATGATGGGATGCGAAAGATTGGAGAGGGGACGTGCCGACTCTAGTGTCATTCTCGTCATCTGACTACGGTTAAATCATCTTCCAAAATAGACTTTCGAAAAAGGACATTAAACTAAATAAAGCCAAAACATAAGTAAGAAAATGAATTATTAATTAAGTTTGCTAAAATCAAATTAATTTATAAATGATTGCATCGATGATTTTAATGAAATTTTTACATTCAAGATTCTTTTCTTAAATAATTTTTATTACAATAGTTGATTAACTGGAATACAGAAATCGTGTGAAAATTTTTATAATCGTAATATATATATTTCATTTGTACGTGATCCCACTTGAAATCATAATCTTCAATTTAAAAAGCCTTTTAATTTTGGCTTTTTCCCCTTCAAAATATCGAAAAATTGAGAAAAGAGGAATTACTGAAATTCAAAAAGGGAAGGAACCATCTGTTAAAGAAACAGAAATGTCACTTTTAGACTCTTAAGTGTTTATAAGTAACACACACACACAAAAGATGTATTGATATCATTATTTAAAATTTTGCGGGAGAATAGGAATAAAAATAATAGCAATAAATTCATTGGAACAATGGCACGATAAAATTAAATGTAAAAGGACGTGCCCCAAATGTTGAAGAATTAATTCATTATTTTCAAAATAGCTTTTCTGAAACATTGGGCTCAAAAATGTTACAACCCCGTGTGCATCAGTACATGGCAAATAAGAACAAGTGAAGGATAAATGAATCTGTGATAATAGTAAAGCAGAATGTATATGTGATGTTGTCGCTCTACATGACAGACCAAAACACCTCCGTCTACTAGATTTAGTACAAATTTACTTTGAAAGGTGATTTTTATTTTTTCTAATTTTAATTAATTAAAAATAAAGAACATATTTGACTTTTCATCATTATAACTTCCTAAAATATTATAACACAAAAAATATTTTTACACAATTTTAAAATTCAAGAATTATTCTTTTTTATTTTCATGATATTAAGTAGAAATCATTTAATTTTTTTTTCCTGATTTTTGACACCGTTTTACTTTCTTTAATTTTCAACAATATTTTTCATTACTGCAGTGAAATTCAAACCTTTTTCTGCATTTTGTCAAACAATTAAGTCAAATATATCCATAGTCGAAAAAATAAGGAAAAGAGATTCTCTTTCTTACCCGCGCAGTTTGCATGAATAATAAACAAGTGAAATTACAGCTCTGTGAAAAACTAGGTGTAATTAATAGATAAGCAATGACAGTTACAGTTTTAATCACACTATTACAACATGGGACTAGATCCCACTAGGAAATTATAAAAAAATATAAAATCATTAGACCGTTATGTTGAAGGAATTGTGAACATCTAGTTATGCATAAGAGATTTAACAGAAATTGAACACCCAATATTTCCGATGCGCCACAAATAAATTCAATAAATTAATTTAAAGTTGATAAATGGGAACACATACAATCGATATTCTTGGATGCGATATTTTAAATAAAGAGTAATTGAAAAAGCAGATTATAATTAAGAATTATAATAAAGGCAGTTCCTAACAGTATTTACGTGATTCTTGATTTTTTTTTTTTTTTTTTGAAGGGAGAGGGGGGAGGTATCCCAAACGAAATCGAAACCAAATTTGTGTAAAAGCAATCAATCAAAACACAATCCATGTCTGCTGCGAATTACAGTGTCTAAGAAGTAGGTGGCGCTGCGTGTATTCACTTTCATTTGTGTATGTCGCAGGGAAATGATAAAAATGGAGATTTGATCAAATCCCTAAGATAATTTATCAGTTTACGGAAGATGTTAAAATAACAACTCTGTGGGATGATTTCCCTGAAGAAAGTAAGTGATTGAATCAAATCCCTTTATTAATTTAATAAAAATATGAAATAATATTACTTAGATATTAAAAGTATTTATTTAATAAATCATGCATCATTAAATGTAGAATAGGTAATAAAATCATAATCATTGACACACAAATTATTTATTCGAAAATGATTAACGAAAGAAATGGGTGTTTAAACTGATATTTTTAAAAACACAAAGGTTATTTTTAGTGAATTTTAAAATTTTAGTGAAGGTGATGAATTATGTTCATTCATTTTGATTAAAAAACGATTTTTATTTTTGGCATCTCGAGTTACAAAGTAAGTAAAGTTTGTGCGAGTTTTTACAAGTACATCTTTTTATGTTACAGGTTGTTGTATAGTATTTCGGATTGTTCACAGGAACACTTCTTAAATCCTTGACCTCCAAATAAGAATAATTTTTCTGAATTCTCACGCAAACTTAGGTTAGTCCGTGGAATCGTTTCGGTAAATGTTGCAGTAGCTATTTGAAAACTGTTTCTAGGTAGCCAGTCTCTTATAATTCCAACCGAGGTACTCATTTGGTATAAATTATTTTTTTTATATCTAATACGATCCCCACAATGTTATTTCCATCTAATGGGGGTTCTATCAATCTCAGGTACATCAACCAAAACTGTGGAATTAATTGACTTGTCTTTAACTTTCTTAAAAAAAAAAAAAAAAAAACCAAAAAAAAAAAAAAAAACCCTTTTTTAATTTTTTTCAGCTGATCTTTTCAGGTGTTTTGAAGCATTTTCCCATTGATATTTAATACCCTCTTCTTTTTGGCATAAATAGCATAGAATTTCATTTCCGATCCATATCCTTCTCCTTTCGCATATGCTGCATGCACCGGATTTTTACAAATGCGATGTGATAAAGATAGCTGGTAACAATCGAACATAGAGCTGTGCGAGTCTTGACTTGTTTATTTCATTTTTTCTCTAAAACAGTTAAGGGATTTCATTAAATCACTTAGTTCTCTAGAGAAATCATCCCACAGAGCTGTTATTTGAAACTGATCATCTACGTTAAGGATTTGATCAAATATCCGTTTTCATCATTTAGTTGCTACATATTCTTTCTTGTACATCGTTCACTTCTGTAAATATCTCTTGAAATAAGCATGTGTGTTTCAGAGCTCTGAAGTTTTCTTTTAACAAGGAGTAGCATAACATGCTGGCCTGTTGCAGGGACTGAATCCCCAACAATGTCCGTTCTCTACCAATATCTAATTTCTTTTCCCTTCTCAGGTGTCGTCCTCGTCATCTGACCGCGGTTCAAAATTACGAGGTCCGTCCCAAAATAACCCTAGTGTTGCTTCAAACGGGACGTTAATATAACTAAACCAAACTTCCCTTCCAGTAACAATAATTTTTTCTTTAAAAATCACTTGAAAATATTTCCTGTTATATATTTTTAATTCTCATTATTATTTGAAATTATAGCTTCGAATAAAGCTATTAAAATTCCTGATGTAATAGTATAAATTAATGACAGGAATGAGGAGAATCAATCACTTCCCCCTACTGGGTAATTAGAAAAAGGCAAAAATTGGCAACCATACTTAAAAAAATATGGATAAAAAATTAAGTGGAATATGCAAAGAAACTAAAAAAATTCTCACATTGCAAATGTAATTTCAGTTTAGGGGCTTTTGCACTTATTAAAATGAGGTAAAAAAGATTTGGTTAAAATAAAACACTACGTAGAAGTTTTTCAAGCATGAAATACGGGTTTTATATAAATTGTGAATTTCTCTGAGCTGTAAACAAAAGATTATACGAATGCTTATTCGAATAGATATTCTCGTTTTTCAATTATCATGCTCATAGGATGACAGATGATTGCAGTACTTTATCTCTGCATAACTTCAATTCAAAATAGTTTTTCAAAAAATGTTTATTAAGAGATCCGCATTTGTAATAATATTTCTTTAATAATTTTCATAAAAGGTGTTGTTTTTATGTTGTTAGATAGTGTTAATCAAATACAGATTTACTCTTCTTTTTCTCTCCACTCATTTTATGTTTTAGTTTTTCTTTTTTAATATTTTTATGACACGCACCGTTGAATAATTATAGAAATGTTTTTTAAATAATTACTTTTCAAAGAGCATATAAATTAGTTCTTATCAATAAAATAATAAAAATATGATTGATTTGAAAAGTCTTTGTCTCTTTAAAGAATATAATTTCACTGGACAATAACATATTTTTCTTTCAGGTGTTCTACATTACGTCTTTTTAATGACATTGATTCAGCAAAAATTGCTATCTAATTATTTCAAAGACCTGTTATTATATCAAATATCATTACGTCATGATTCAAGACACATATTTAATGAAGAATATTTAAGTCGATAATTAGACTCATCACATTAATCATTTTGGTGACTAATAACTTTCATAAAAGGAAAATAAACATTCATGAGTAACTTGAACTCGAATTTAGAGTAGAAATTTAAAGCTGTATGCTTGAAATTACCATACAAGATAAAATTATTTCGCAAATGATAGAATTGCGTGTAGATCCTAGTTATTTAAATTAATATTTAGAAAATGATATCTATTATTATGTAGAAAAAAAATAAACAGACTTATTTGACTTATGACCAATTTAATAAAAAAAAGGAAGAAAATGTATTTCCCAATTATAATGAATCAAAATTAGAGAAAAAAAATCTACTGATATTTTTCTTATAAAGAAAATTCTTTCTCCCCAATGTATGCTTGTCAAGCGAATAAATTGGAATATATCATATAAATATTTGAACACTTAAGGGAAAAGAAACAAATTATTTTTAATTATTTATACTTTTTTAACTATTTAAATATTTTGGGAAATTTATTGACAGTTTTGATTTGGGATATTAAATTTGATGTTTTATTTTTTAAAACCTCAATGTTGTACAGAAATTTCTGCAAAGTTAAAATTTCATACAAAGTCTTTTTCAATATAACTTTATGAAACAAATATTTAGCTTCGGAAATAAAATACTCCTTGACGTGCAAAGAATTTTATATGTAAAAGGGTTGGCTTGAACTGCAAAACGTGCTCTGAAAACGTATTGAGATGTGAATCATTATTGGTTGATGCCGACTGAGATTTGAGCTAAGCAGATTTATTTTGCTGATAAATGGTATGAAAGCGAGCTTTATATAATTCGCATGATATAAGGTTTAGTTTAGTTATATTAACGTCCCGTTTGAAGCAACACTTGAGCTATTTTGGGACGGATCTCGTAATTTTGAACCACGATCAGATGACGAGGACGACACGTGAGCTGGCACCTCTCTCTCCACACCACACCAGAGGGAGGACGTTTGGTCAGGACGGATTTAACGTGCAACAGACCCCCTTACACGACGGTTTTTCCGTGGAATCGGGTCTCGAACCTGAAACCCTCCGGTTCCGAAGCCGAGACCTTACCACCAGGTCACCGCGGCCCAGCATGATATAAGGATATTTTGTGTAAAAACTACTTTAATTCATAGTCCAAGAAACATTTTTAGCTGGTGAAACCATCTGATATAAAGCTACCAACTTGATACTCACCTACTTTGGGAGAGGGTAATGTGCTCATCGCGCAATCCAGCAATATTAACAAAACAAGACTCACTGAGATTACGTTCCAGCAGTATTAGCAATGTGAAACTCACCGAAGTTACACTCCGCGCAACCCAAGTAACACATAATATTGTATAATATTGCGAAAAACAAGATTTAAAACTTGTATTATTCAATACTGAGCTCTAATATTGCACAACATAGAATCCTTATTGTATAACTCCTGGTATTAGACAATGTACTTTTCTAGTAATCTACAACTTATTTTCTCATTATTATAAATATTCCCAATTTAAAGCTGTGAGAGTATGAAAACATTATTATTAATTATTATTATTATCATCGTATGGCATCTTTTGATTATTCTTTAATCGATATTTGTAATGATACTTTTCAATCATTTCCATTTTATCATTCCGTTTGCTACTCTATCATTTCTCTTGCTTTTAATTGTTCTGTGTAAATAATATGGTAAATTATACATTTAACAAAAAATAAAAAATATTGTGTAATCAACAATATTTCTAAATCTAACTCAGAATTATGATGATCAATGTTTTGACGACAATACAGTAAATTGTGAATTTACATAAAATATAAGAAATCCATATAAATGATACAGCATTTAATTTTCATATTTGTAAGCGTGGATTATATTAATTGAAGAAGGCAACACTAAAAAAATACATACATATTAGGTACTGTTCAGGAACGGATTGTAAAACCCTCCGCGCTTTTGCGCATGCGTTAGGATAGGTTTAATCCGTCAAAATAGGGGTGAAAGGAAAGATGAAAGGAGGAGATGTTTACATTTACTGGTATCTAATAGAAGAAATCCAAGGTCAAAAGGAATACCGTAAATGCACTCATCGTTCCGAGTCTCACCTCTTAATGAGATGGAGGCGTCAAAATGTGGTCGTTTCAGAATCCGTTGACGAACAGTACAAACAAATACGAAGCAAAATTACATCATTAAAAAACAAGCTTATTCTAACACGAAAGAAAGCCGCGTATATAAAACAAAAAGCGTCGAGTTGTAAAGGAATTGATAGGTGTTAAAAAACTATCCAACAGAATGAACCTGACAACTTGGATACGTTTGTACATATACTGATTTTAATTTTTTCTCCCGTTTACAAAATCTGTTCTCAATCGCACTTTATTTATTTACCAGCTTCTTTAGCCAGCAGCTTTGCCGGGAATTATTGGTTAATTTCAATTGTTTGTGTATAACTTGATGTATATTGTTACAAACCTGCAATTCGGCTTCCCAGCATAGTTTGTTCCATCAACAGAAAGACTGTTTTAAAGTCATCGTTATTGGTCGGAGTCCAGGTGGCGCGTCGGAGATACCAGAGCTTGGCAAAAAACTTGGCGACTTGGCGACGAATTTGGCGACTTTGGCGCCAAAATAGATTATACCCGAAACTTCCAGAATTTCCCCGATCAGTCCAGTAGGAACCGAGATACTCCTCGAACGTTCCTGATTGGTCGAGAGGCTTCTAGCCCCGCCTCCTGATACCTATAAATGGGTCCACAGCTGCCAGAGCGCAAAGTCGGAGTGGTGGTCGAAGTCAGAGGGTCGAAGAAGAGTAGTCCGAGTCGGAGAAGTCGAAGACAGAGTAGCCGGAAGCGACAGAGTCAAGCTAGTGCTGAACTGAGCTGTGCGCTACTGTCCGCAGTAGATTCTGGTTGTATGCTGCTGTTGTATGCTACACGTCTCGGCTGAAGATAGTCGTCTCTGTGCTGTATATAGCTGTCGCTTTTGTGCTGTCCTGTGTGTCTTCGTGTAAATAAACGTCGTTGTGTTTATTCTACTGCCGTCTGCTGATTGAGCGTTCTCCACACCATATCACTTCCACTATCCAAACGAACCCCGGTAAAAATTCGTAACAATATGATTCCCTCAACAAAGTGTTTTGAGTATCAGAAAGAAACAAAAACCATATTAAGAGTTTAAAAATCTGTTTTTATATTTTCTCTGTTTATTTCTTTCCAATGAAAAGTTTAATTTCATCACAATGCTTTAAAAACATTAACTATCAGGGTATTATAATTGCCTATTACCTTCCGTATTACTATAATTTCATTCGTTTATTCTTTATTCGGCGCCATTAGCGGCTAGTTGTTTTACCCGAGATATTGGTTATTTTTAATTTCAATTAAATTCTTTAGCGATCATGTCCAAAAATTTCTGAAATTGTCAGACACTAAAGCCGTGTTATTTTAATTGTCTTTCATATATTCTGTTTATCACCTTTCAGTTGGAAAGATATGCTGCAAATATTGGTTATTTTTAATTTCAGATAAATCGTTTAGATGCCTGTCGTTCCGCTAAATTCGCATACAATAAACCCATGCTATTTTAATTGTCGTACTTAAATTCTGTTTCTTGTGTGCTAGAACCTTTCTTATGTTGACAGTCCCATAACCGCATAGCGGTAATGAAAACATAAATATCCGGTTCATCTATCGTTCAAATTTCTCGATTTTGTCGTAACTTCACTTTTTTATTGATCTTACAAATTGCACAGATATTAAACACAATCTTTATTCTTTGGATTTAAACAATGAAAGAATATCACACGATTCAATATTTGATGAAACATTGATAATAGTTTGAATTTCAGAGCAATAATGTCATGTATAATTGGAAATTAGATAAAACCTTATTTTTTAAAATTTACAATATTTAGGAAACATTTTGGTATTCTGTTTAATTGGTATCATTATAAAGACTTTTTTATTTGTAAAAGATATAAAACACGTTTTTATACTGTAATAATGTCGATACTTATTGTGAAAAAACACCGAAATTCAACACAATTTTTAATTAATTAAAATTTCAAAAAAAATTGGTTCAAGATGCATATTGTTGCGAAATTTTCTTTACCGGGGTTCGTTTGGATAGTGGAAGTGATATGGTGTAAAGAACGCTCAATCAGCAGACGGTAGTAGAAAATAAAACAACGACGTTTATTTACACGAAGACACACAGGACAGCACAAAGCGACAACTATATACAGCACAGAGACGACTATCTTCAGCCGAGACGTGTAGCATACAACAGCACACACAGCAGCATACAACCAGAATCTACTGCAGACAGTAGTGCACAGCTCAGTTCAGCACTAGCATGACTCAGTCGCTTCCGACTACTCCGTCTTCTACTTCTTCGACTCTGACTCGGATTACTGACTTGACTGTCTTCGACGACTCTGTCGTCTCCCTCTGGCAGCGGCGGCCGCTTCCTTTTATAGGTCTCAGGAGGCGGGGCTAGAAGCCTCTCGACCAATCAGGAACGTTCGAGGTGTATCTCGGTTCCTACTGGACGGATCGGGAAAATTCTCGAAGTTTCGGGTATTATCTATTTTGTCGCCAAGTCGCCAAATGGTCGCCAAGTTTGTCGCCAAGCTCTGGGACCTCCGACGCACACCTGGATTTCGTCCCATTCAGATGACTGTAAAACTTTCTTTCTGTTGATGGAACAAACTATGCTGGGAAGCCGAATTGCAGGTTTGTAACAATATTTTTACCCTCCAAGGTTTATAGTGCCTAATTTAGAAGGCTATAAGTCCAAAGATTTGTCCAAACAAACTGTTAATTCAAAAGGTTTTATTAGTAGTTGAGATGTAAATTTCGCATATAACGAGCAGAATTTTTTTTTTGTTAACTTTCAACAATGGAAGAATATCGCTCTATTAAGCATTTGACGAAATAATGCAGGCAATTTAATGAAGCTATAAAACGGAAAGCATTGTTAACAATCATGAAAAAAAAATATTTAAAAAAATCAGGAAATATTGCACACATCTAGACACGTTCTTAAAAAAAATTTGCATTTGACTGTGATTTAAAAAGCATTTCTGTGCCAAACGGTTTTTAGAATTTACTGAAGAATTCACTGAGCTCAATTTTCCAATTAATAAATTTTAAAAACTTGCTTCCCTTTGTCCAATCGAATTGATATGAAAAGTATCGAAATATGGAAAAACAATAATGCAAATGTCGATTCGAAAATTTTGCCAATTATTTCCTTTTATGTGGCACGTATTTCAATGCAATTTCAAAAATTTTGCTCAACTTTGAAAAAAAAACATCTTTAAAAATTCAAATTACTTTTTTATCTTCTTTAAAATTCATTCCTTGCTTCTTTAAGTTATTATAACTTTCAACCATTTATTTTATAGATATTTTTAGTTCCTACAACTGATAAATTTTTCCTCTCAGATTAAAGATTCTTATTTTAATGTGAAAAGTCGGTGTTTCAACTTCCACTCCACCCCTTATCTGATAACATATCCGGTAGCAAATATAGATATCTATTTTGAATAGCCAATTTAATCAATAAAGTTGCTAACATATTTATTTATTCAAAGTACAATTCGACTGGACTACCTTTCTAAGTATATTTGAGCCATATTTAATATTTCTCGCTCAAATGGTCTGACCAATATCGTCTGAACGCGGCTTTAGTTTCCTGTGCGTTCCGACGACCTGTGGCCTTACGGATTTGATTATAAATCTGCCAACTGACCCTTGTATGACCATCCCCGCCAGTGGACGTTGGTCTGGAATTTCCCGCAAATTGTGGGTAAGCTGAACAAACATTAAAGAACCTTGGAAACCCACAAGAGAGGGGAAAGTGTGCCTGTCTCTAGACTCGCACAGGTCGTTGGAACGGGGCTTGACATTGATTGATACGTAGTTTCGTCAACTAATTCAATGGGAACTCAGAAGAAAATGAACTTTTGCTAGAAAAAAAATGCAATTAAATAACACGATATTTTAATGCGTTTTATTACTATTGAGATCAGAAACCTTTTAACTCAT